>RCUC01164605.1:0-54103 GCA_003697995.1 Taxidea taxus jeffersonii | reverse complement strand
TTTTTTTAAAAGAATTCAGTTCTGATTTAGATATGAGTTACTCCTGGGATCCAGAATCTACAAATAACTGTCACTTACATATCTCTGAATGAAGAAACTAAGAAAACTAAGTGTTGTCATAGATAAAGATAGGGGTGGGGAGTTGGACATGCTCTACACATGTCCCAAGAAAATCACTTTCTTTTTAGGTGGAAGCTAAGGAAAAATTGATTATAAAAGAAAAAAAAATGTGATTGATACAATTGTCATTAGTAGATGTTGAGTTTATAATGGAGAAGACTCCTCATTCAGTCAACAATAACAAGAAAGGGAGATGAAAAGTAGAGCCTATGTGAGGTAGAGCTCCCCACTCGGCAGTGTGCTCCATCTCCATGACTTCCAAGGATTAATGAATGTTATGAACTGTGTATTTGTGTGGGGTGTGTATATGCAATATGTTTATGTAAAGGGACTGGGGAGTGCATGCGAAGAGGTTGATACAACAGAAAGCTTATAAGGAGGGTTAAAATATCACAGCCATTGGCAAAATTAACCAGTCAGGAAACAACAGGTGTTGGTGAGAATGTGGAGAAAGGGGAACCCTCCTACACTGTTGGTGGGAATGCAAGCTGGTGCAGCCACTCTGGAGAACAGTATGGAGGTTCCTCAGAAAGTTGAAAATAGAGCTACCCTACAACCCAGCAATCGCACTACTGGGTATTTACCCTTAAGATACAAATGTAGTGATCCAAAGGGGAACATGCACCCAAAATGTTTATAGCAGCAATGTCCACAATAGCCAAACTATGTAAAGAATGTAGATGTCCATCAACAAATGAATGAATAAAGAAGATGTGGTATATATATATATATATATATATATATACACACACACAATGGAATACTATGCAGCCATCAAAAAATCTTGCCGTTTGCAACAACATGGGTGGAACTAGAGGGTATCATGCTAAGCAAAATAAGTCAATCAGAGAAAGACAATTATCATATGATCTCTCTGATAGGAGGAATTTGAGAGGCAGAGCAGGGATTCATGGAGGGAAGGGAGGGAAAAATGAAGCAAGATGGGACTGGAGAGAGAGACAAACCATAAGAGACTCTTAATCTCAGGAAACAAACTGAGGGTTGCTGGGGTGAGGGGGGGAGGGATAGGGTGGCTGGGTGATGGACATTGGGGAGGGTATGTGCTATGGTGAGTGCTGTGAATTGTGTAAGACTGATGATTCACAGACCAGTACCTCTGAAACAAATAATACATTATATGTTAGTAAAAAAAGAGTAATATATATATCCATTGACAATGGATGCCAGTAGCAAATAACAGAGGCATCCATGCCAACGGAGAGATGGGGAAAATGTTGCCAGAATAAGAGGCCTCTAAGCTGAGACCTAAAGAATGAGTAGACATTTTTTAATCAAGGGAGTGGGGATAGGAAAGAGAAGAATATTCCAAGTAAGGGCAATACCATATGCCAAAGTCTTGTGGTGAAAAAGAAAGAAGAGTTGGCTCTAAGAAATAAGCAAGGTCACCATGCTGTCATAGAGGACAAACGTGGGGACTGGGCAAGAAAAATAGTGGAGGGAACCTCATTGGAGAATTAAAGTTGAAGCAAAGACAGTGGATGGGAGCCATGGAGAAGTTTTATGTAGGGAACTGCTAGGACTACCTTCATATTTTAAACAATGTCCTCTGTCTGCCATGAGCAGAGAATCTACTTAAAATATTACACAGTAGTCTAAGAGAAAGAGGACAGTGGCCTAGATAATGGAGATCAAAAGGTAAAAATATTTTGAAACACTGAATGGATAAAATAAGTAGATGTACTGATTGGCCATAGATGGTGGAGAGGTGGGAAGGAAGAAAAGATGGAGGCCAAATTTCTTTTCAAAACAAATGCATATCCTTTACTCAATTCATATTTTACAAAAAACACTTCAGATTTTAGGAGCTAAGTAGTATACAGTAGAAACAATATAATACTACCAGTAGAACATTTGGATTCTAGTCTCAGTTTTGCCATTGGCAATGTAACCTTCCCTGGCTAAAGGAGTCAAGAGGCTTTACCCCACATGGGGTAGGAAATCCACTGATCTCTAAAAAACAGGAGGCTCCAGCTTGCTAGTGAGAGCCATGCTGGTGCTGCACACAAGAGGAACACCTCTCTCTCTCTCTGACTTTCTGGCAGGGGGCCACATAATACACTGATTCCATTTGGCAGCAGCAAAGTAGTTAATGAAAACTCCTCTTTCAAGATGCGACATGTTCCGCGTGAGCTGTCAGAAGGAAAGTTTACATAATGAAGAGTACTGGCATGGATCAAAGCCATCTGGAATAGCCCAATTTCCCTCTGGGCATTTTGTGACTGGGGACTCCTTATGAGAGCAAGGCAGAGAGATGAATTCTGGTTCCATGAGCAGTTAGCCAAAGGGATTGGTTCTTGATACTGAGAAAGTTGAGATCAGAGGTTTGAATTTTAGAGGATCAGTGCATGTAATGTTTGGATAAAAAACCACCCAAAATATGTTCACCATAATTCTAACAATGAACAGTCCCCTATTTCAAGTTGTCTCCTCTTCCACTCACTCCATGGTTTAAGTGGCTCAGACACATGGGTGGAACTCCACTGCCCAAGGCCCAACAAGTAAGTCTGAGGTAGGCATATGAAATATGTGAGTCTGAATAGAGAAAAATCTCTTTTCTGGAAATGAAGGGGCCAAGGAGCTCTCCCTCCCAGCTGCCCTCCCTAGGAAAACCCCTTGCCCCCCCCCCATCACACACACACACACACAGACCATACTCTTGATTTCTACTACAAAGATGTAGTTAGCTTGCACTTCTCTCACCACTCTGACAGGGGAAGTTCACACAGACAGTGGTAGAATGGAGACTAGAGTCCAGATTTCTTCACTGCCACACTTATGCCCTTTTCTGCTGTGTGCTACTTAATCTATAAAACATGGAACGCTCTTTTGAAAACATGAGTTGAGTGACTAAGTGAAGAGATAGCTTATCTGACAATGGAAACAATCCAGAGAACAAGGAGATGAGTGATGGGTCATTATTTCAATGTTTAAGTCCTGAAGCCAGCCCTGTCTCTAGACTTCTAAGTATGGGAGTCAATACATCCCCTTGAAATTTAGGCCACTAGGAGTTATATTTTGGTTAGTTATAGTACAAAGATTCCCAATTGATATACAGACTTTTCTTTCTCCAAATCCAAAGTATTGTTACACCTACTTCTGGTTTTGCCATCATATGACATTAAATACTGAAGAAGGTATAGAGGAGAATCTGTACTCTTCTTCCCTCCATCAGGAAGGAGGGAGGGGGGAGAAGGAAGTGGGAAAGGGGGAAAAAAGAAGAGGAAAAAAAAAGGCAGCAAATGGCCTGTCTTCTGACTTCAAGTTCTGTCCATATTTCAGTCAATCTCCCAGGATATGACAGAGGGTCCCACAGGGCCCCTGTAAGTAAGAGGTGGATTATGCCTTGTGCCCTACCTTCATTTGAATGAGGCTGTTTAAAGTTTGAAATGACAAGATTTGTGTGAGAGAATTTTGGCAAGTCCATGGCCAGATAGCTCCGGTACAATGATTAGCTCAAAATATATGCTTTTATTTATAGGCTCAATTTAGTATCACATTCCGTTATGAAAACAACCTGCCAATGCAGAATACACGTACATGCTTGGCATTGGACTAGGAAAGATGAGAACTTTAGTCAGTCAAGTCAGTATTAGTCATTAGAGATTAATAATTAGCACATCTGAAATACATACGTTCTTTAGCTGAAAGGTCTGTTTCTAGAGAACAAAGCACATAATGACATTTTACATTTTTTCTCTCAGTTAAGGGAAATTTCCTGGGCTCTAGAACCCAAACTATTGTACCATGGTTCCACAGAGAAAATATATAAACATTTCCCCAGAATTTACATTCTAATATTCAAGTTCTCGACAATTTTTAAAATCAGTGACACTGTGGGACGCCTGGGTGGCTCAGTTGGTTAAGCAGCTGCCTTCGGCTCAGGTCATGATCCCAGCATCCTGGGATCGAGTCCCACATCAGGCACCTTGCTCAGAAGGGAGCCTGCTTCTCCCTCTGCCTCTGCCTGCCACTCTGTCTGCCTGTGCTCGCTCCTGCTCTCTGACAAATAAATAAATAAAATCTTTAAAAAAAAAAAAATCAGTGACACTCATGAAAGTGACAGCTGGAAAACATAGCTCTGTGTTAGCACCATTACCATAAGCATTTCATCCGCATTTTGAGTATTTCCAGGCATAGATCACTAATCTCTACAGTCTGAATATCTACACATTTAGAGAAGAAACTCCAAATCAAGCATTGACAGCTTTAGAAGTTAACTTCTCTTCAGTCAATTTTCTATTCTTTACCTCCCCTGTGTTGTCTCTCCAAGGCTTTCGGGAAATCAGTGTTCTCAGACCTCATAAGCTACCTTCCTTCCAGCAATGTTAAAAAAATAAAATAAAATAAAAGGGAAAAAATAGTTCTTTTACTTTTAGTCACTTAAAATTGACTACTCTTATTAAAACAACATTTTTAAATTATTATTTTGTTTGCTTTGCTTCTTGCAAACATGGACATGTCTAATTTAAGTTTTTGTTTCATGGCAGATGATGTCATTTTCATAATGAATCACATAACAGAGCAGGCGGTTGACCAAATGTGATCGGTAGATGCTGTGAGGAGCTCTAGCACATGGGCCGTATGGAAAATGATCAACTAGGAGGGGACCAGAGTACTCAGGAGATAACATGGTACCCTTTATCAGCATACACACTGCCCAGTTTTTTCCATGATGTGGCTTCTGCCTCCCTTCCAAGTTTTTCTTAAAGACACTATTTCTTAGCAGCCTCCAGCCATTCTTTTTCAGTTCCTCAAACATGCCAAGCTATTTCCCTATTAGTGGACTCTTCCTGTGTTCCCTGAGAATCTTTCTCTAACTCCTTCTGTGATGATAGACAATAAAACTATGCTGTGCAACTCAGATACTACTTAGTCCATGTGGCTATTTATATTTAAATTAAAATTACAGTTGGCCCTTGAACAATAGGGGGCTAGGGGCTCCAACTCCCTATAATCAAAATCTGCTTATTACTTTTGACTCCCCCAAATTTAATTACTAATAGATTACTGTTGACTGAGAGCTTTCCTGGTAACATAAGTAGTTTGATGAACATTTATTTTGTATGTTTTATGTGTTATATATGTATTCTTACAATAAAGCAAGCTAGAGAAAAGAAAGTATAAAGAAAATCATAAGGAAGAGAAAATCCATTTACAGTGCCATACTGTAAAAAAAAAAAAAATCAACATATAAGTGGACCGGTATAGTTTGAACCTGTGTTGTTCAAGGATCAACTGTACATAAAATTATAAATTCAGTTTCTTGGTCATACTAGCTACCCTTCAATGCTCACATTAGCTAGTGGGTACCATATTGGACAGTACAAATATAGATCACCTCCATCAAGGCAGAAGTTTCTATTAGATAACATTGTTCTAGAAAATAAGTTTCTTTAGGGGAGGACTCACTGTCCATCTTGCTCCCTGTTGTATTCTAAGTGCCCATCACAAAACCTGGAGTATCATAGGCACTCAAATATTTGCTGAATCAATGTATAAATGAATGGACTAAATGATAAAGGATTACTGAATAACTACTAGTAAGGAAAATTTTAAATTAAGACTAAGAACTAGAATGGATAGTTGGGGTAGATTATTTGGAAAGGATTCAAACTCCAGCCCTGCAGCAGAAGTTGCCGTAAAACACACTACGTATATAATTGTTGGTTGGTCCCTTATCCCTTCCCTCCCACCCTCACTAAAACATAGGCTCCTTGTTCATTGCTGTATTCTCAACACCCAGAATGAAGCCTATCTTCGGTGAAGAAACAAACCAATTCGTCCCTTTGTGCATCCTAATTTTCATCTAAAAAAAGAAATGACAATTTTACTTTTAGAAAAGGGTACATCCATTTCCCAAATACCTCACTTGTATCATTATTGCCTATTGTTTTCCCAATTTTGTCTTTTAAAAAAAAATGTTTTAATCTATAGGTCTCTCTTTCAGATCTATAGGTCTCTCCTTGTTCTTAGTGACTCTTCAACACAGGATGTGTTCTCCAACTCCCATAAGTCTTTTCATCACTCCTCAGCCAGTGGCCGTGCTTAGCATTTCCTCTTTCAATCCACATTGGTATTGGGGTGTCTACTTTTCTCATTCTGACAATTGGCTATCACCCACCCCTGAGCTAAGGATCTAATGGCTGCAAATGGGTTAAATTGTTCCTTCTCCAAGAGAATAGGAGTCCTCAGCAAGATTTCCTGGAACTGTCTTAATTCTGAATCTTAGTCACCTCTGCAGGTCTCAGCTTCAACCTCTCCTCCTTTGTGAAGCCTTTCCTTTCTCCTGGAATTAAATGTGAACATGCTTTTGGCTTGAGCCTAAGAGCATGCGAAGTCAGTCATTTACTCGTAGCCAGAAGATGCCTAAGCACAGCACCCCTGAGTCTGTCTAGACCACAGTAATTTCTTTATCCTCTTACCTCTCACAGCAACTCATCTATTCCTCGCCCATGACACATATTACCATCTATCTTGTACTGTAATGATTTATGCCCAGGTCTTATCTCTATAAGACAGCAATTCATCTTTATATATCACCCAGACTTACATAGAATAAGCATTCAATAAGTGATTTTCCATGAATGAGATGGAGTGTCTTGTGTTAGGCCCATGCTTTCAATTTCAAATTCTTAGCTGACAATAGCTATGTGAAATATTTGCAAGATGAGGAGAGAAAGTCTTTTAGCCCTGTGAATTGAAAATATCAACAAATGAACTTTCTATAGAATACACAGGACTCAATATAGTACGATTTCAAAGCGATCAGAAACTCCACCCCAATCTAAATTTTCCCTCATGTTAACCTAACATTGTAAAGACAATGGCTAGGGAGGTAGCAGTGCCCATGTTCTAAAAGAGTGGCTCATTTTTATTATTTAGATATTAAGTTAGAATGAAGATCTTAGTAAGTATGGGGTGAAGCAGCCATTCATGAAATGATGCCAAAAAACAAGAGGGTGGCCAGACAGATAGAAAAGTAGTCAAGGCATATAGGGGCTTTTTAAACTAATTATTCCCTCAAGTGATGGCACAGAACCTGTCCTTGCTTCAGTGTTTGTTCTCAAAGTTATGGTCTCCCTGCTTACTTCTGTAATATTTCCTAAAATTCCAGCATTTGAGACACACACCTTTGAGTTATAGCTTTTTATTTCTAAAGAGACTTTCATACACTGTGAAATCCTTTTAAAAGCTTAATATGCCAAGGGTAAGACATGACTATTTTAGCATAGGCCAGTAAAAAAATAAAAAGCTGTCTACTAGGAAACACAGAACTGGCTCTGTCACATTTGTAGGGGGACTCTTACGACTTCTCTTTGTCTCAGTTACCTTATATGCAAAGCGAGCAATATATGCACACATGGACATATGCATATACATATATATTTTGAGATAAGTATGTTTAACAGAAAATATTTAATAGGTCCTAGAAAAGGATACAAACTATAGCTCCTTTTCATAGAAAATTAAAATAATTAGGCAGCTTATAAAATCAAATGATTTATGTTTCCTATTTTACATGTGGGGGACCGTAGCCTAAAGCCGTGATGTCATTTTCTAGAAAATGATTATTCCTTTCTTTTTCTTCCGGTGTAACTTTCCTATGGGGAGCCAATCACTTCACAAATTCCAGATTATGAGGTTCAGGAGAAAGCATACCCATTCTCAACTCTAATAATGAGCCTGTAATCCAAGAACAGGGAAAATATACAAAATATTTAACATCTAGAACAGCATAAAATAGATGTCAGCCACAGACAACCACAACAACTGTAAAGATAAGTATAAGGCGGTAACTTCTCTGCCCGGAAGTAAGCAAATTAGGTTGTTCCATGCCCACTGGCTACAGTGACTGCTTCAGAAATTGGCACAAGGGACAGTCAAACCAAAAGTGGCTAAGGCCTTTGGAAAATGTACCGGGGAAATAAATTTTCTCCCTCTTTGGAGGTTTGTTGAATTATCAGAGTGAAGTAATCCTGAAGTGATTGAGAGTTACCACATAGAATCTAAGAACACCAATACAGAGGAAAGAAGAGCCAAAGTGATGGAGAAATATATGGTCCTTATGATATTGTTTAGAGTCGTGATCCCGCTGTACCAGAAGCCAGACAGAATCCACCCTGAATATTTTAAGCATGTCAGCTAAAAATTCTTTTTGCTAAAGCTGGTTTGACTTGGGCTTCTGTCATTTACAACCAAAGAAGATCTGAGTAATAACCAAGTTTCCTTAGGAAAAGGGGTAGGACCAAGAATCAAATCTAACGATGTCTTTCCACTTAAAATTTAGGTGATCTTTTCACTACACCAGAATTTTTTTTTATATTTCTTTTTAAGATTTTATTTATTTATTTGACAGAGAGAGACCCACAAGTAGGCAGAGAGAGAGAGTGAAGCAAGCTCCCCACTGAGCAGAGAGTCTGATGCGGGGCTCGAACACAGGACCCTGAGATCAGGACCTGAGCTGAAGGCAGAGGCTTTAACCCACTGAGCCACCCAGGCACCCCTACATCAGAAGTTCTTATTTGGGGTGGGGAAGGGGGTGAGATTTCAGAATCACTTGGAGGAACTTTTCTAATAGAGATATTTACCCTCAATAGTCCCCAGCCCCCACAGAAATGATAATAAATGAAAACTGGGAGATGGAAGGTAAAAAGGGAAATAGAGGTGAAGATATAAGCAAATATACTTTGAGAAAACAGAGTAACTGATACATCTTTAACTGCAAAACAATTCTACACTCTTAGGTTGCTTTGTTACATGGAGTGTCATGGGCTCAATTATGGTACAGAAGTGAAGCTCCAGTTTAAAGCACTGTCTTGCACCTTATGAACCAAAGAACTGGTTTCTGAACTAGCAACAATGAACGATGCATTGGCAAGATCTTCCTAAAGGAAAGGATTAACTTCTCTGGGTCCCTGGAAAAAAAATTAAATTCTAGAACTGCTGGAGGTAAATGTACAACAATAATGTTTTTGAAGAGGGAAATTCACCAATGACTACTGGAAGGCCACTTGGTCTTCCCACCAAACAGAAATGACAATATCCTCAAAGATGCAGAACAAAGTGCCAGTTGCCAGTTCCTGCACAAATTTCTTATTCTTTGGGAAGTTTACCTAATTTTGTACAGATTGGAATGATACAGGCTATCCTGTTCATAGATCTCAGCCATATAAAAAGAATGAAAAGCTATTTTTGGATATTACTTAGAAAAGACAACAGGGTTTTACATATGGCTCTGGACCAAAAAGCTAAGGCAGACTGTTGGGCAGGTCTGTGCCTAAAGTACAAATGGAAAATAAGCCAATTCTGAACAATTAACAGTGCCTGCCAGGAATACCAAATTGAGAAGAACTGTGAAGTCTCCTATGCATCCAGTGGGAAAGGATATTATGATCAACTTTGATGTCTAGCACGGTCATGGAAAGGGAAAGTGGTAGCTGGAGTGCGACCTAGTTATCCTCTCTGGCCTAAACCATCCACAACGGATAAAGGCCTGCTATTTTATTTTCCAAGTTGTACAACTTTGAGTAAATACTCTCAAATACATAATTGTGCTGGCACTGGGCCATTATTTTAGAGCTAAATTGCAATAAATTTGCTTATTGTGGGAAACAACCATTCAGCATCCACAGCTACACCCTTACTGAACTTTCCAGGGAAACGTCTCTCCCATGATTTTCTTCCAGTTCGTACACTGAACAGGATGGATAGAAATTGGTAACTTTTGCTTTCCAGGAAAGATACTGTATTATCCTGGGAAATGTGAAGTTTCATGATTTAAACATTTTTATGCCAGGGGCACCTGGGTGGCTCAGTGGGTTAAAGCCTCTGCCTTCGGCTCAAGTCATGATCTCGGGGTCCTGGGATGGAGCCCGCATGGGGCTCCCTGCTCAGCGGGGAGCCTGCTTCCCCCTCTCTCTGCCTGCCTCTCTGCCTACTGGAGATCTCTGTCTGTCAGGTAAATAAATAAAATCTTTAAAAAAAAATTTTTTTTATGCCAATCTTCCTTCTTCCAAGTATCAGCTATGTATCCTTATGCTAATCATTCAGCTTCTCTGAGACCTATTAGCTGTGGGAATGCCCCACTGTAATAATGCATGTAAATGTGCTTTGGATATTGAGAAGTGCTACACAAGTAAAACTTTTTAGTCTGAAGAAATCACTATATAACATTCAGAGATCTTTTGTTAATTGTAGGCCCCTAAAGCTCTGTTTCAATTAGGATTAAGGGAACTCAAATTCACCATGCGGGGGGACAGGTCTGGTGAGAAGTATTATACTGACTCACCTGATGCCTTTAGCCTTGTCACCCTGATGAGCAGTATTTCAACCTTCTTCCAGGCCAATTAGAGCTCTCTTAATGAGTCCCCACTCTGATCTGTCTTGATCCCCTACTAGAGTAGAACATGTTCATGTTGCCATTTTCAATCCTATAAAGCTGACATTCTCTTTAATCCTGCCCAGACAACACAGCTGACTCTATCCTGGGCCTAAATACACAGGTTCCAAACTTCTCAAACCTCTAGCTTTGTTCATCTTCTATTGAATTATCTGAGCAATGCTGGTGGGCTCTCTCTTTGCACTGAAACTAGTACTTGGGGAGGTTTCTTTTTATGATGTTCACTTGTCTCTCCTTAAACCCTTCTTCTGTTCTAATTTTATATTCCTTTTCTGACTCATAGCTTTCCTTATTAAAAAAAAACTATGAAATGAATAGCTACTTTAGGGTTGTAGGTAAGAAAATGAATGTCCATAAAGGCTAATGACAGTGTTGAAGGTCACAGAGACTGTATATAATGGGAATAGAATTTAAACTCAGGTGTGCATGACTCAAAACTGCACACTCCTTCCAGAGTACCATGCTGTTTTCCAAATCCTCATCAGTCTTCCAGCTACGCTCACTCTATACTTCACATCGTAACTGTGCCAAGAAAGTCTAACAAAATCTGTTCATCATTTGAGAATAGATACACCATTATTTCAATCACAATTTAAATACTAGGCATTATTGCTGAACTTGACGATCTCTCTGTATCTTTCATGAATATCTAGGGACTTTGAACAAGAACAATAGGGGAAGAACTGTAGGTCAGTATTACTGGTCATTCATTTAGGACAGAATAAGAATTTTAAACATCTCCATCTTGCTAGTTGGAAATGAATACGCAGGCCAGATCATTATGGTTCTCATAGGTTATATCAGGGGTTTATAACAGAAGGACTCAATTTCATGCCAAAACTCTGGGCTTGGGGAAATTACCAGGTTTAAAATGATAGGACACAGAGTTTATTTTCCAAGTCAATAATTCGAGAGTAAGTGAAATTAAGATCAAGAGGGTCATGGGATTTACCTACATTCACCCTGGTGCTACGACTCTAAGTGTCAGACTTATAATTGACTATGAAATCACATGTATGGGTTCTTTATTTGAACCCAGCAGTGCTTGGTGATGTAATTGACTGATACTCAGTACCAGCCTCTTATGTAGTACAGTCAGTCTAGTAGGAAGTAGTTTGGGAAACTGCTGTCCCTGGGTCAGAGCTCAAACAGTACTGACTGCAGCTAGATAGCTTTTCCACATATCCAAACCTATTCTCTTTTGATGAAACTACATTTTCCAGTGTTCCTTAAAGCAGTATTCCTGCAAGAGGTTAGGTAGTAGGTGCCCTCCACTTTCAGGAAGTTTGGAAAATATAGTTCAAGCATATTTAGTTTGTTCTGTTTTGTACTTCTGAATTTCTTGGTGCCTTTGTTATGTGAATGAGCTCCCTGGCACTTAGAAATGACTGTATATGGGATGCCTGGGTAGCTCAGTCTGTTAAGTGTCTTCCTTTGGCTCAGGTCGTGATCCCTAGAGTCCTGGGATTGAGTCCCATATCGGTCTCCTTGCTCAGTGAGGAGCCTGCTTCTCCCTCTGCCTGCCACTCCTTCTGCTTGTGTTCTCTCTCTCTCTCTCTCTCTCTCTAATAAATAATAAATCTTTATTTAAAAAAAAGAAATGACCGTATATTACTCTCAAACATTAGTGTACAGTTATTAGCATAACTGAACAAATAACCCAAGGAATACAGTTGGGGAACCTGTGCCCACTCCCCATCCCACACTTTGGATTAAATGCTACACTCCCCAGGCAGGTTTCCGCTCTACCCTTTGCTCCTGTTCTTTAAAGAAGCCCAAAAAAAAAAGAGCAATCTCTAACATAACCCGAGTTTACACAAACCCAGGAGCAAAATAAAAAGGCCAACAAGAAAAACAGACAAATAAAACAATGACAAACAACCTTAGGTCGATATTTTAGTCCTTCCATGTAGCAAAGGATTGCTTCTCGGGGAGTGCATTGAGAGTCTCTCCACAACAGGCACTTTGGTAGGAACAGATATGAACCAGAAGACCCTGTCATAGCCTCAAAGGGCTGTCAGTGGCAGCTACAGAATGTCTTTACATAAGAAATCAGGGCAATTAGGGTGACAGGATTATTGGGGACTTGGGGAGAGTCCAGTGATGTACCTTGATTTTGAGTGTGCATAACAAAATCACTGCTAGACTGAATAATTTGTTGGAGGGCAAAATTTGGCGGGGTTAAAAGAAATTGTGGAAGGATGACATCCTTGATCCTCCCCTTGATTCTGCCATTAGCAACAGGCCTTGTAACTGGGGAGACACATGACAAAACAGATTATCATACAAAGAGGAGTGCTTTAAACAAGGAATAGCTTATTGTGCTCAGGGAGACCAGGACAGTGAATTGACTCTAGGCACAGTTTAATCTACATCTGTAACAGAAAAAAATATTTCAAGTTCCAGTTAGATAGCCATCTTGCAAAAAGAAAACACAGTATTCTCATCTGTTGCCCTACAGAAGGAGATGTTGTGTAACAGTCTCTCTGAGTAAAAATAAAAATAATGTCCTGGATTGATGCTTTGTCTAGGTACTTTCAAAACCTCTTATTATCAGAACTGAACTGAGAACAGAAAATGTAAGTTCTTATACCGTCAGTTCTCAACCAAATGATCTTAAACAAATCCCTTAATATTTAGGGGACCCAGTTTTCTCACCCATGTGTTGGGAGAGTTGAATTAACAGGGTAAGGAAAATCCTTCTTGGCCCTAAAATAGCATGATTTGGGGGTGCCTGGGTGGCTCAGTCGTTAAGCGGCTGCCTTTGGCTCATAATCATGATCCCAGAGTTCTGGGATTGAGCCCTGCCTTAGGCTCCCTGCTTGACAGGCAGCTGCTTCTCCCTCTCCCACTTTCCCTGCTCCTATTCCTTCTCTCACTGTGTCTCTCTCTGCCAGATAAATAAATAAAATCTTTAAATAAAATATAACATAAAATAAAATAGCGTGATTTGATAATATCCTTCAATGCCTCCTAGGTATTCAGAGTAGTGGTTAAATGATCAGGCTCTGGGTTTAAATCCCAGGTTTGACATTTACTCTTTCTGTGACCTTGAACATTAATTATTACTTCTTGGTCTTCTTTCTAATAATACCTGCTTCATAAGCATAACTTCTTTCTAATAATACCTGCCTCATAACTTTTGGAGAAGATTAAACCAAGAAATGCATGTCGAGTACTTAAGTTAGTTGCTAGTGCCTAGTTACAGTTCAATACATAGAAGTTATTATCAACACTATCACAGCTTGAAGTTCTATGCAGAGCCCATCCCAATGACTGGTGTGCAGTGATCAATGAACAGGTGCCAAACTGGGCACATCCCAGGCCTGTGTTTAATCACTAACTTTATTTTCACTTCTTTCGCTTAGTTCTATGCAGAATCTTATTTATGTAACATATACTTCATATAGCACGTATCACATGCTGGATACTCTTCTCAACGCTTGAAAAATACTCAGTCATTTAATCTTTCCATGACCTTATGAGTGAGGTATTCTGTTACCTTCTCACCTTATAAACAAGGAAACTGAGGCACAGTATGGGTAAATAGCATGGCCTAAGTGCTGCCAGCAACTAGTGCATGCCAGAGCTAGGATGTGGACCCAGGCAGCCTGGCTCTGGAGCCCAGGCTCCTGAACACCAGCGACTCTGCTAGCCTTGTGTCCCCCTCTCCTCCCGCTTACCCCTCCCAGTGTAGCTCACTGTTTTCTCTGTCTTCCCCACAGGCCAAGCCACCTGGCTCATTCACACAACTATGCTTTCAAGCCCACCTTCCCTTCCAGGACTTCATAACTCACCAGGTGGCCTCTCCCAGGTCCTATACTTTATTGACCTTAATCAAAGATATCCTTCAAGACTTGTAACTCTCTCCTCTACCAAGCTGTCAGTTTTTCCTTCACTTACTCTGTCTTCTCCGTCCAGGTCAACACCATTTGCCTACAGACGGGTCAGGGTAACAGATCTTTATTTCTCGCATGTCTGACTCTGCTTACCCCACTAAACTCCAGGAGAATAGGATCCATAGCATCCTTCTGCATAGGGATCTCATGGTTGACTCTAAGTCTTCAGATAGCCCTAGAAAATTCTTTCTGACGTGAAACATTAGAGTGCATGCCATTTATTTGATCTTGTTTTTTCCCCTTAAGCAAATTTGAGAACAATGGATACAATAGTCTCATTTGACAAAAGCTAGTCTAGAGTGACATCTGGTGGCTATTTTTTTTTTAAAGGTTCACAAATACTCACTGCTCCTTACAGGCCAGGTTCATTCCTAAGGGGAAAAGCACATTATCCATCAAAGTATATGTCACAACTAAGCTACCTACTGAGACAACAGGAAGAATCAGGTGAGATTAGATGAGCAGAAATCCTTCTATAATTCATTAAGTCATAAATATGTGGAGCACCCTCCCCCCAGGAGAATAAACTGCTGCTACTAAGGCCCAAGTTCAGAGAGAGAAGTTGAAATCTCATATCCCAGTCCTTGCTGTTAGCTCTTAAGGAGACTAGGCAAGCCCCATCCCCCCTTTGATCCTCAGTTACTATATATGTGTTTTTACATATGTGTTTTTACATATTTTTATATGTATATTTTAATACTGGGATTAAATTCAAGCTATACTTATCTTTCTATAAAGAGTATCATCTAAAAAAAAAAAAAAAGAGTATCATCTGCAATATATAAAATTTCCCCCAAATTTTAAGTGCCAAGTTGATAATTATGATCTCTCATTCAAATACAACCTCTTTTACACTAATATGAAACAAAATGAACCCACATTAAAAGGTTAAAAGTACTCTCCTAAAAAGTGGCAACAGTAGTACCACTCATACTTGCAAGGGCAGCAATCATAGCTACCATATGACATGCCAAGTATTTTTGTACATGTATTGTCTCATCCTGCTGGATGCAGAAGCTGAGAAGGCATCAGCATCAGAGTCACAAACTATATTCTGTCCCAGGATGTGACGGGGAAAGAAGTGGGGATGCACGAAAGCCCCCCACTGGATCATCCACCATCGCTGAGGATATCAACACTGGACTAGAAGCCTTGCCTGCCTTGACTTTACAGTCCTTTTCCAACTGCTCTGCTGTGCTCAGATGGGAGCAGAAGCAATAGGCTAGGAGGATGAAGTATGAAAGGCAAATTCAGTAACCGGCCAAGCCAACCTGCCATTCCCGACTTCTCCACTGGGGGCATCCAAGACCAAGTCAGGCTCAAACTGGGGCGGGGGAAGGGGGTCAAGCGTGTGAAGACTAAAACTGGAAGCAATATTGAGGCTGTGATATCAGACGGAACAGATATGTTTGTGCTTGTTTATTATTATGAATGAGACTGTTTATTATTATTAAACGTGACAGCTAAAGCTATGAAACCCAAAGTCCATCAGGGCTATAGAAAAGAGATTTGATGTTATAGAGAGTGACAGAGATAGAAAAAATCAAATTGCTTCTGTGTGAGCCTTACCCCATCCAGTTCATTTAATAAACTGAATTTACCGTCTTGGACTTGAATAGAATTGTCCATTTGGAAAGAGGAGTAAGCAAAAGAAACAGCCCAGCACGAAACCTCTGAAGACAATGGGAGGGACATGGGACACAAGAGACAGTGAAGAATAGAATAGAATAGAATAGAATAATCTATTACAATTGCTTTTCCCTGTCACGAAAATTAAAACATGAATGCTGTGAAATAGGAAATAAATCTGTAAACACACAACAGAAAGGCAATGAGTGGAGCAAAGGAATGCTAGCATTACTAACTCTACGAAAGGACTAGGAGTTACCCAAAGCACAATAATAGGTCAGGGACATGAGGGTTAGGCTTGAGGGAAAAAAAAAAAAATCACAATGATTAAGTTAAAAAAAAATTGACTAAGATGAAAATAGTTAAAGTACAGTAAGTACCTGGAGAGAGACCATAAAGGACCACTGTATTAATCACTGCTCTCCTGAAGAGAAAACAATAATTACAATAGAAAAAGAGATCACTCAAATATACACCAGAAGTAAGTAATTCAGAAATGAAGCAGGAGTTTATCTGAAGATCCACTGAGTTTCTAGTTTTCTGGGAAGATTTAATAAATATTGTCACATGTCTATTCGGAGTTATTATATTTCAAAATGATAGAATCTCTTTCCCGGCCAGCACCAAGCGATGGGTGTCTGTCATGACAACTGGCACAAGTGCCAGCCCCAGCCTGAGAAGAGGGACTAGGAGCTGGGGTGCCCCATTGCCAGCACCGAATTGGCCCCTATCACATACACACTGTCCACATCGGGGGCGGGAGGGGCAATGAGAAGCAGGACTTGAGGCTGGACACAGAAATCTTATCCAGGGGCTCCAAGTGTTGTATGTACAAAACAAGGATTACTGATGTGGTCTACAGCACATCCAATCCCAATCGGTGCCACCCAGGGTGGCAGATCCTGGTGGAGAATGGAGTCATTCTCAGTAACAGCACACTGTTCCGATAGTGGTTTGAGTCCCACTATGCACTGCCCTTGGGCTGCAAGAAGGGGGCCAAACTCACTCTTGAAGATGAAGAGATTTTCAATGCAAAAATGATCTGAGACAATTCAGAAGAAATAGGATAAAAAAGATGAAGAATGCCATATTCAGCATCTTCTGGAGGAGGAGTTCCAGCCAAGTGGGCTTCTTGCATGCATAGCTTCAAGGCCAGACAAGTGTGGTCGAGCTCTGTGCCAGAGGGCAGAGAGCAGGAGTTCTAGCTGAGGACAATCAGGTCCGGAAAGGCAAATAAATCCTCCTTCCTCCTATTGTCCCTCCTATAATAAAACAAGTACCAAAAAACAAACAAACAAACAAACAAAACAACCCACAAAAAATAGAATACAGAAGTGGTTCTATCAACTATATTAAGCCCAGTCAGTTTGCACAAACAGTTGGCAGAGCTATGCTGTATTGTTTGGACAGGGAACTGTGTATTTGTAGAGGATTATTCCCAACATGTAGAGAATACACATTTGTACATTTACCCTGCCCTTCTCCCTTCAACTCCAAACTCATTCAAGTGCCTGCTTTACATCTCCATGGGATTATCTAACAGACCACTCAAAAGTAGAATTTCCAAAACCAAACTGCCATCTTCTTCTAAAAACGAGGTCCCAGCTTCTCCACCTAAGTTAATGAAACTGTATTTCCTAATTACTTAGGCAAAAAAAAAAAAAAAAACAGTAGAGTTATCTTCAACTCTATTCCCCAATCCCCTACCCCCCCTCTACCATGTGCCACATCGACTATCTGGAAATCCACTGGCTCTGTTGACAACTTTCCACTGTCTTTACTTCCATCCTTGCCCCCCAGTAGTCTTCTCTAAGGGTAATCCTGCATTTCATCATCTAAATCAGGGCATTCTGAATGGGAAAGGCACCAGGACAATAGGCATAAACTAAGACTGTCTTGCACAAGCCAGGTCATATGGTCACCTTATTTATCCTCAACACAACAGCCAAGCTGTCTCTTTATTTAAGATTTTATTTATTTATTTGACAGAGAGATCACAAACAGGCAGAGAGGCAGGCAGAGAGAGGAGGAAGCAGGCTCCCCGATGAGCAGAGAGCCCGACGAGGGGCTTGATCCTAAGACCCCGGGATCATGACCTGAGCCAAAGGCAGAGGCTTAACCCACTGAGCCACCCAGGCACCCCACAAGCTGTCTCTTTAAAACCTAAGTCAGACCCTGCACTCCTCTTTCTCAGCTTACTTGATACAGAAGCCAAGGTCCTTCTGATGACGAGCAAAGCTTTCCATGCTCTGCCCTTCCCCACACTGAGGCCTCTGACCTATCTCCTCTTCTTTTCCCTCTCTTTGTTCACCCCCAAGGTCCCGGTGGCATTTATTTTGTTTTGTTTGTTTTTTGTTTCCTGCCATGATACTCTTGCTCAGAGCCTTTGCTTTGAAGTTCCTTCTGCCTGGAAGCTTTTCTCCTTGGCATTACATCTATATGATTTACTCCTTCAGTATCTTCTAGTCTTTGCCCAAATGTTACCTTCTCAATAACCCTGACTCCATTTGAAATCACAAACTCTGCCCGCAAGCCCTGATGTCCCTCCCCCTGCTCTTTTGTATGGCACTATAACCTTTATATATTCTATATAACTTACCATGTTCTACTGTGTCTTACCATTGCTGTCCCACTAGAACTTAAGTTCCAGGAAGCAGCATTTTTTCTTTTTCTTTGATCTAGTACTCCTGGGACAACAGTAAATGGAAATACAGAAGACCAACCAAATGAGAACAAGTAAAGGCTATCTATTCTGAGCTTACTATAACAAGGGAGTCAGCCACCATTGCTGCATTTTCACAGAGACTGAAAGTCAGACAGAGCAGTGGAAAAGCTTTATAATGGAAAAAGGGAAGACTTCAGGTGTGTCCTAACTGGACATTGTTGTCAATGGGGAGCTAAAGGTGGGTTTACGAGAATTACAGCATGTATGTGATTGGTCGGGGGAGCATTTTGGGCTTTCTCTAGTTGGTTCTGAGTTGAAAGAGGAGACATATATTAGGGAATGCTCAGTTATCAATCAAGTCCTGGCCATTCTGGACTAATATTATAGAAGATGGAAGTCTGACTTCCTCCAAGTCTGACGCAGAGAAGGTTGGCTGCCTGGATGGTTAATGTAGACAAGATGACTGATTTTCTGGGTAGACAGCTATAGGTTGTGAGTCAGAATTCTGTATTTATATATGGTCTGGCCATTGTCCACTTGTATATTCAGTCTCTCAAGTACCTGGCATAGAGAAGGTGTTCAATATTTGTTGAACAAGTGAATATCATTCAATTTCTATATGATCCCAAAATGTGTAAAACTAAATGTATTACCTAAAGGTAGAAACCTACATCATGGAAATTATTATGAAAAAAAATATGGTCATTATAAGCTATAACATTTAAATAAAGTCTGAAGTTAAAAAGCTAAACCAAAATATAGCAAACATTTGAGATTAAAGTGGTGAACATGCTATTTACATCATTTAAGTGTTGTATAGATTACAATGAACAAAAAAAGGTGGTTCTCAGTCAACCTTTTAGCACTGAAAAATAAAACTTACACAAGTAGAGTAACATCTGAAGACAAGGAAAGAGAAATTTACAAAAAGTGGTGGGAAAGTAACAATCTCTTTTGAAAGCTGACATTTCAGCTGGGTAAAAATAATTATTATTGTTATTTAGGGGACCTTAACAATAGAGTAAGTATATTGCAGAGAGAACACACTCTGTTCGATTTAACTTTTAAAAAAACTGCCTACTATGGCACAAAGAAAAACTTTTTAAATAAGTATAAAGCAGGAAGGATATGGATTTACTTTCTAATCTTTGCAATAAAACTAGCAATAAATAACAATTAAAAGCCAAACAGGAAAAACAACAGCAGTAGTAATACTGACAACTAAAATGTAATTGAACGACAGAGAGATTCAAGTTTTTCTCCTAACAGCATTTATATTATAAAATATATAAATATATGCTGGCCCCATAAAATATATATATTTATTTTATTTTTTTTAAAGATTTTATTTATTTATTTGTTAGAGAGAGAGAGAGAGCGAGCACAGGCAGACAGAGAGGCAGGCAGAGGCAGAGGGAGAAGCAGGCTCCCTGCTGAGCAAGGAGCCCGATGTGGGACTCGATCCCAGGATGCTGGGATCATGACCTGAGCCGAAGGCAGCCGCTTAACCAACTGAGCCACCCAGGCGTCCCTAAAATATATATATTTAAATATATTTATATTACATATATTACATACGTATAATTTATTATTTTAAAAGTACAGGATACCTCAGAGATACTGCAGGTTTGTTTCCATACCACTGCCAGGAAGTGAGTATCACAATAAAGTGAGTTAAGTGAACTGTTTGGTTTCCCTGTGCATAAAAGAGTTACATTTACACTACAGTCTATTAAGTGTGCAACACCATTATATCTGAAAAAGAATGTGTTTATCTTAAATACTTTATTGCTAAAATTGTTAACCATCACCTGAACTTTCAGTGAGTCTTAATTTTTTGCTGTTAGAGGGCTTGCCTCGATGTGATGGCTGCTGACTGATGAGGGGATGGGTTGCTTAAGACTGGGGTGGCTGTGCCAATGTCTTAAAATAAGACAACCATGAAGTTTGCCACATGAATCAAGTCTTCCTTTCATAAATGACTTCTCCATAGCATGTGTTTGAGAGCATTTTACTCACAGAAGAACTTCTTTCAAAATTGTAGTCAAACCCTGCCACTGCTTCAACAACTCCATTTAAGAGGAATTCCAAACCCTTTGTGGTCATTTCAACAATATTCACAGCATCTTTATCAGGAGTAGATTCCATCTCATGAAAAAAAACTTTTGCTCATTCATAAGAAGCAATTCCTCATCCATTCAAGTTTTATCATGAGCTTGCAACAATTCCATCGCACCCCCAAGGCTCCACTTCTCATTCTGGTTCTCTTACTACTTCCACGACTTCACCACCTTTCTCCACTGAACTCTTGAACCCCTCAAAATCATCCATGAGGGCTGGACTCGACCAACTAAGGAGTTCCAAACTCGTATTTTCATGTGGATATTGTTACTTCTTCCCATGTATCAAGAATATTCAGTTGACTTGGCCCAGATCCATCAGAGGCATCACTGTCCATGGCAGCTATAGCCTTATGAAATGTATTTCTTATATAATAAGACTTGAAAGTCAAAATGACTCCTTGATCCATGGGCTGCAGAATGGATGTTGTGTTACCAGGCATGAAAAAAAGAAACATTCATCTTGTTATACATCTCCATCAGAGCTCTTGGGTGACCAGGTGCATTGTCAGTGAGCAGCAATATTTTGAATCTTTTCTTCTGAGCATAGATCTCAACAGTAAGGCACGTTGTAAATAGATGTGCTGTTATCAGGTTTTGTTTCATTTATGGAGCACAGGCAGAGGAGATTTAGCATAACTCTTAATGGATTCCAGGATTTTCAGGGTGTGAATGAGCATAATGCCTTCACTTAAAGTCATCAGCTGCATAAGCCCCTCACGAGAGGGTCAGCTCAACCTTTGAAATTCTGAGGCCAGACATTGATTTCTCTTATGAAAATCCTAGATGACATCTTTGTCCAATACAAGGCTATTTGGCTACAATGACAGTCTGTTGTTTAGTGTCACCACCTCTGTTAATGATCTTGGCTAGATCTTCTGGAGGACTTCCTGCTTCACCTTGCACTTGAATGTAATGGAGACAGCTTCTTCCCTTAAACCTCATGAACTAACATCTGTTGGCTTCAAACTCTACTGCTGCAGCTTCTTCACCTTTGTCAGCCTTCACAGAATTAAAGAGATTCAGGGCCTTTCTCTGGATGAGGCTATGGCTTCAGGAAATGGTGTAGATGGTTTGATCTACATAGACCACCCAAACCTTTTCCTTATCAGCAATAAGCCTGTTTTTGTTTTCTTATAATCAGTGTGTTCACTGGAGAAAGGGGAAGTAGGAAACTCCAGGCCTTTGTAAAGTACTAGGGAGCTGAACTCGAGCTCCCACATTAAACCAGGAATCTCGAAGATGGACTACATGCTGGAAAACTCTACCCACCATCGAAGAGAACTTCCCAGAAATCTTGGCTGCAAATGTCTCCACCTATAGTATCCCTTGAGAAGTATAAATCTAAGCATGCTCTCACCTGCTTCTAGAGTTGAAACCGATCACCCCTATCTGGTCAGAGAAAACTTAATAAGGGAATCTCTGCTTGGCAGCACCCCTTGGGGTCCTGCAGAATCAAACACAAACACAGTATGGTGCAAAACATCCCTAACTGGGGTCCTGCAGTGTTTCATGATCCAATTCAATCCTAAATGAGATCATTAAAGGAGAACAAACAAAAACAGAAATAAACACAGGAGGAAGCGGGAAGCCACAGATAAGAGTCAGCAGATACAGACCCCAGAGGACTTCAAATAATGGAATTACCAAGAGCAAGAAAAAAGAAATCCTAATAGACTTACTTTTCAAAGTCAGAGTAAAATAAAAATGAGCAAGGAAACCCAAGTTTAGGAGGAAGTTTCTCTGAACAGAGTGTGAAGAAGATGCCAAGGGATCCCACACAGAAAGATGAGCTCAAAGGGTATTGTTCCATTTCTTAGGTTGGAGGTAGGATTGCAGATGTTTAGTTATTATTATGCACCATAATGCCCATTAAATATTACATTAAGTAAAATCCTAATACTACATAAAATACAATTTAAGTGTTAAGAAAAAACATTTAGAAACTTCTGTAAACAAAGATATTTCATTTTGTTCTCTCCTGAAGCCTCGCTAAGATGATATTTACAATATATTTAACGGAGAGAATCAAGCCAGAAGAACAAAGTGGATGGAGGGTAACAAAAACACAGTTGAGAGTGGGGAGGAGGCTTCCTGGGGATTTCCAGGGTCTCCTGCACTGGCCCTTCCAGCCACAGCTCCTCTCAGGGAGGGGTGCTGCTCCCAGCCCCTTTTCAGCTTCTACTCTGAGAAAAACGTCCCACAGCCTCTCAATGCTGGGCTTCCTTGTGCTGCCAGGCTATCCTCTTGGGCAGCATCCTTTTTAAAAGAATCCATACTTATATGTCCACTAAGGGCTTTGTGTTTACACCCAAGTATCCGTGCTTTTGTAAATGGTTATCAAAGGGGACTTCAGTTAGACCTCAACCTTGTTACTTCTCTCAGGCAGGATGCAAGCCCCAGTGCTTGCTTCCTGCAGCCACTAACTCCCTTTCATTATTCCACAAATTCAGGCAAGTGTTCATCGCCTCCTCCTATTATGACAGAGAATTAAAGGCTTATTCTCTCAAAGAGTAAACAGAAGTTTCATAAACACCAGGCACAGTTAAATGCAGCACTACCACAATGCGAACGGAAAGATTAAGCACCACCCAGAGAAGACATACAGATGGCCAACAGAGGGAAAGGTGTTCAATGTCACTAACCACCACCAAGGAAATGCAAATCAAAACCACAGTGACATATCCCCTCACACCTCTAGGAGTGGCTAGTATAAAAAGACAAAAGATAGCAAGTGTCGGTGAGAATGTGAAGAGACGGGCCTCTTTGTGCACTGTGGTTGGAGTGCAAATGTGAGTAGCCACCATGGAAAGCATGGAGGTTCCTCACAAAATCAAAGTAGAACTACCATATGATCCAGCAATTCCATTTCTGGGTATCCATCCAGAGGAGTGGAAAATGCTAAGTCAAGAATATATACACGCTACCATATTCATTGCAGCATTATCTATAGTAGCCAAGATATGAAAGCAACCTAAGCGTACCAATGGAAGAATGGATAAAGAAAAGGTGACATACACACATAGAGAGAGACAAATATTGTTCAGCCAGAAAAAAGAAGGAAATCTTGCTCTTTTCAACAAGGATGGACGTTGAGGGCATTATGCTAAGTGAAATAAATCAGGAAAAAAGACAAATACCATACAATTGCTCTTAAATGTAGAATTTAAAACAAAACTGCACCCACAGATACAGCAAACTGATTGGTGGTTGCCAGAGGCAGGGGGTGGGGGTGTGTGTGAAATAAGTGAAGGGGGTCAAAGGTACAAACTTCCAGTTATAAATAAGTCATGAGGATGTGGAGAAAGGGGAACCCTCCTACACTGCTGGTGGGAAGGCAAGTTGTTGCAGCCACTCTGGAAAACAGTACGGAGGTTCCTCAAGAAGCTGAAAAGAGAGCTACCCTACAACCCAGCAATCACACTATGGGTATTCATCCCAAAGATACAAATGTAGTGACCCAAAGGGGCATGTGTAGCCCAATGTTTATAGCAGCAATGGCCACAATAGCCAAACTATGGAAAGAGCCCAGATGTCCATCAACAGATGAATGGATAAAGAAGATGTAGTATATATATATACACAATGGAATACAAGGCAGCAGAGGGTATTATGCTAAGCGAAATAAGTCCATCAGAGAAAGACTATTATCATATGATCTCTCTGATATGAGAAATTTGAGAGGCAGGGCAGAGGTGAGGGGAAGGGAGGGAAAAATGAAACAAGATGAAACTGGGAAGGGAGACAAACCATAAGAGACTCTTAATCTCAGGAAACACACTGAGAATTGCTGGAGTGTGGGGGGAGTAAGGAGAGGGTGGCTGGGTTATGGACATTGGGGAGGGTATGTGCTATATGGTGAGTGCTGTGAATTGTGCAAGACTGATGATTCACAGACCTGTACCCCTGGGGCAAATAATACCTTACATGTTAATTAAAAAAATAAAAATAAATAAATCAGTCACTCACAGGATGTAAGGTATACCATGGTGACTACAGTTAATAACACTGTTGCATATTTGAAAGTTGCTAATAGAGATCTTAAAAGTCCTCATCACAAGAAAAAGATCATAACTACGTGTGGTGACAGATGTTGAACAGACTTATCAGGGTGCTCATTGTGCAATATATACAAATAGTGAGTCATTAGATCATACACCAGAAATTAATATAATGTTAATACACACCAATGTATACCAGGTATGAAAAGTATGTATACCAGGTGTGCCACACCAATGTATACCAGGTGTTAATACACACCAGTGTATACCAGGTACGAAAAGACAACAAGAAATGCACACCCAGCCATATTGTAGCGTAACTGTGAAACGGTAAATCAAGGAGGAAGATTTAAAGGCAGCCCGAGAGAAGAGACAGACTCCCGGCAATGAGTAGTGAACTGAAAGCAGGGTTCTTGATAGCAAAAATCAAAGTCAGAGAGTGAATGTTAATCTCAAAATATCAAATACCCAATAAAATCACTTAACATGTTTCATGTTCCAAATACTTTTTAAGAGCTTGCCACCAGCAAAACCTCAAAAAAGAAATTTTTAAAGGATTTTGTATTTACATAAAATTGAAAGATGACCTAGAAAGAAGATGAGATTTAAAAAAAAAATGGCAAGAATTTGGCAAATGTAAAATTAATACCAAATCCTAGGCTTTAAAAGTTGAGTGTAGGCATACCTCGGAGATATTCAGGTTCAGTTCCAGACCACTGCAATAAAGTGAGTCAAATGAATTTTTTGGTTTCCCAATGCATATAAAAGTTATGCTTATACTGTATTGTAGTCTATTCAGTGTGCAATAGCATTGTGTTTTAAGACATGTACAGACCATAACATAAAAATACATTAAAAAATTTTAACCATCATCTGCGTTTTCAACGAACTGTAATCACTGCTCACAGATTGCCATAACAAATATAACAATGACAAAGTTTGAAATATCCCAAGAATTACAGCATGTAACCCAGAGACATGAAATGAGCAAATGCTGTTGAAAAAATGGTGCCTAGAGATTTCCCAACACAGGGTTGCCACAAACCTTCAATCTGTATAAAGTACAGTATCTGGGAAGCACAATAAAATGAAGAATATCTATAAATACTACACAAAAATTACATGTAAATTGGAAGGGGATCAGAGATAAAATTACAAGGACCTTAGAGTATTCTAACAGAGACATTTAATATGCTAATTAACCTTAGATTTGTCATCAGATATGTAATTACTATGTATTGAAGTCAGTGGGAACCATGAAGAGTTATCACAAAAGATGCAATTTCCTCTTTTATCCTGCTCAACTGGGACCCTTCTCTGTCCCTAAATGAAAATTCTTAGACTCCAAGACTATTACTTGTCACCTTTAGGTAAAGTATCAGTCAATCTTGAAGACACAAGACTTTATCTCAACTCCATAGCAAGCAATTTCCAGCCAATACTTTAATCTTTATGGCAAAGTGAGTTTTAGTTCCCTTTCTGGAACCAAATTAGATCTAGTTGTCAGCAGACCACATTTTGGCTGTGAATGAGGGGCACTAGGTTCTTTTTCTCCCTCATTTTCAGATGTTTCTTCTTCTCTAGACTGTGAAGTTACTACTGACTGTTGAGCCATGGCTTCTCCTACCCCTTCTTTGGCGCTCAGAAAACTAGCAGTCAAACCTACAGTGCCCTCCCTGAAATGGTAGGGAATCTGAATCCCTGAGTCTCCTCTGAGGAATATCATTAGAGGAAAGACCTAAAGATATTCACATTTCAGGGAATCCTCCTACCCCAGAAAAAGGGTCCTTTCTGATTACCGCCAGTAAAGCTCACTGTTGACCAGCACCAACGTCATGCTCAATGCGTTTACTAGATTTCAAGGGCCTCAATCTTAAATAAGAAGAAACAAAGCTCTCAAACGTCTGAGGAAATCATTTTAGAAAATACCAAGTGCCAGGTGTAAAATATAACTGACAGCTAAGAAGAAAAGTTTAAATAACATCTTCATGATATCCCAACATACGTTCAGAAACTACAGCAAATATTTCAAAATATTTTATCAACAGAACATATATAGGATGCAAAATGGGGTATGTTTCTGAAAAGCCAAACAGAGCTCTTACATATTAAAAATTTAGCAGTGGGCACCTGGCTGGCTCAGTCAGTAGAGCATGCAACTCTTGATCTCAGGGTCATGAGTTTGAGGCCCACATTGGGTGTGAAGCCTACTTAAGAGAGAGAGAAAAAAAAAAGTTGAGCAGATATTTAAGATATTTAATCATATTTATATATTTATATTTAATAAAAAAGTTGAGCAGATATTTAAGTTAGAAAATAAAGTTTAGGGAAACTAGAAAGTAGAGCAAAAAGACAAAGATAGATTTAAAATTAGATCAACAGCCCACGCATTTCAACATCCAAATAACAGAAATTCTAGCAAGAACAAACACAGTACCTATAGGGAAGTAAGACATTAAAATTTTTCAAAAAACGTCTTAGATTCAAGGGGCATGTTGCTACCGATCAAGGGCACCCATCAAATTCCCAGAACAAAAAATGAAAATGGACTCATTCCAAGGCATAACATGATGACATCTTAGGACACTGCTGGTATAAAGTAGATCCTACAAGATTCCAAAAACAGGGAGGGGGTAAAAAATCACTATTCATTTTCTAAGGTCATCAATAATCAATTTCTAAGGTCATCAAACATCAATAATTGAGCGTTTCACTTCCTTCCCCTTCAATCCAAAGACCTGTTCCTCTCCCATCCTACGCATCTTTATAAATGGCTTGACATCCATCTAGTTGCTCAAATACTTATTTTTGATTCCTTATTTTCCCACTTCTAACCCATCAGGGAGTATATTCACACTCTACCTGCAACATGCATTTGCTTTCATTCCCTTCTCTCCATTTCCACTACTGCTACCCTAATTCTATCCCCCTCTTTTCTCACCTAGATCAAAACAGCAGCCTCTTCACTGGTGTTGTTCCCTTCTTAGTCCTCTCCAACTGTTGAATCTTTTACAATGTTAGATCATGTCACCCCTGTCTACTCTCCATCATCCTTAAGATAAAACCCAACATCTTTATAATGACGGTCATGAGTTCAAGGGATTTCGCAGCTGATCAAGGAAAGAGATGGCCATGAGACGGCCGTAGCACACAAGGCTGAATAAGGCTTTGACAAGACTGCATGGAAAGGGGCAGGGATGAGAGTCAGGAGGAGTCCCTCAAAGCAGGACACCCTCCAGAGGCTACCACACAGGTGACCACAGACAGAGGGAATGACAGCAAGGAAACCTCAGAGGCGGGGGGACAGAAGGGGCTCATGGGTCTAGGAGAGTCCCTGAGTCAGAGAGCTCAGTAAAGCAGCAAAGACGGAGGCCTTTTACACTTCTGGAGTTTATCTCACCTACAACTGGCAGACGGTGACTACCATCTTCCACAGTACACAAAAGCAGGCAGGCTCTACATGGGAGTTAGGTTATGTGATATTTAGTCCCCTTTAACCCTGGCCTTCAGGAAATCTCCTAGGTATTTAAATGTTGATTTTTCAGTGTTTGTTCATTCATGTATTCATTCATTCACTAGGCATTTGCTCTTTTAATATAAGCACTGCACTCAAATGGGAAATAGGAACGTGAACAGGTAGATAGGATTCTTGCCTTTGTGGTCCTTACAGTCCTAAAAGCAATAAAGGCAACTGCATCATGATACAGTAGGTGCTAGGATTAACGTACTACAGAATGTCAAGACAGCCTATACTGTAAGGATAAAAGTCAAGGACACTTTTCAATGATAGTGATGTCTAAGCTTTAAAAAGTCAAGATAGGGAGCAATGTGGCCTAAGGGCTGGATGGTAAGCAGTGTCTTAAATAGGAAATACCTCCTAAACCATGGGAATGAAGTGAGAATTCTGGGAAGACATCCCAAGTGCACAGAAAAGCTACTGGATGGGTGTCAGCAGACTTCCATGAGAAGGTTGACTCAACCCAAAGTGTGAAAAATGAATTGGAAGAAGGCCATACCGAAGGCAGGGAGACTTGTAACGTGGTCATTATTGTAGTTTTCAGGAACAAGGATGAGGTCCTGGATTAGGATAACAGTGGTGGAAATGAGTGCTCTGAAAAGATTCAAAGCAACTTTGTGTAAATTCAGTGGAGCTTCAGACAGACTCCAGAGAGCTTTTTAAGTTCTATTAATAGGACCCAACAGACGTTAGTTGGGGGCGGGGGGTGAGTCAAGGATGACTAGCCTGCCACTGCTTCTTTTCTCACTGAGCTAACTCTCCTACAATATTTTAATCCAGAGTAGGTTTTTATTTCCCTCAGGATGGCAACAGTAATAGAGTTGTCCACCTAGGACAATCTTAACACCTACCTTACAGAATAGGCTATTTATTTGGTGGGGCGGGGGAGTGAAAAGAAGGGGAGCAGAAGGAGAGAGAGAATCTTAAGCAGGCTCCACACCCAGTGCAGAGCCCAGAGGCAGGGCTCCATCTTACAACCCTGAGCCGAAGTCAAGAGTCCGAGGCTTAACCAACTGAGTCACCCAGGCGCTCCTAAAATAAGCCCTTTAAGTCAGAAAAGAAGTGTGGCTAGAAAAAGAAAAACAACACCTAAACCAGCAGAAGGATAGAAATGATGAAGATTGGAGCAGAAATACATGATATGGAAACTAAAAAACAAACAAAACAAGCAAACCAAAAACAATATAATAGATCAGTGAAACCAGGGGCTGGTTCTTTGAAAAAAAAAAAAACCCAAAAATTGAAAAACCTCAAAAAAGATCAATTAAAAAAAAAAAAAAACTCAAAATCACAAATGAGGGAGGAGAGATAACACCCAACGCTACAGAAAAAAAGTGTGATCAATTAGGAGTATATCACATTGCCCGTGTATTTTAACATAAACTCTCAGTGCAATTCTTTAACTTTAGATATTTTAGTATTATTCAATCATCAGAACAAAGCATTGAGCATTCTAAATATAACCAACATATTTTAGAACCCACAGATACTGTAGAGGTAATATGGTGTGATAGTCTCACTAAGCAGGTGAAAAAACTTATGCCCAGGAACAGAATGGGATTTGCCCAAGGTATGTCAAGGAGAGAACAGGTCCATAATTCAAGTTCCTCAATCTATTTATGCCATTTGTTTCACTCAATCTAGCAGAATTCAAGAGAGCACACATGGGCTCTGAAATATTACTTCTGGGCTTGAATCCAGGCTCCTTCACTTTCTAGCTCTGTAATTAGTCAAAGTTATAAAAATATGTTTTTGAGGTCTGAGTTTCCTCAAATTAAAACAAGGATGATTGTAATACCTAGATCTCATCAGATTGTTATGAAGTCTGAACGAGATAATATATGCAGAAGTAATTAGGACAGTGACTCCACTGAGACATTAGCAAGGGTTAGCTCTTCCAATCATCAATTTTAGTGCTAGCGTTATCCTTTATTATCTCCATTACTCTTCATTAGAGTCTCCTAGAGATAGTTCAATTATATCACTTACCCCCTGCCTCCTCTCTAAGTCCCAATGAATTAGAATAAATATAGATATTCTGCGTGGATCTCTGTAATTCAAAACTTTTTTTTCTATTGCCCTGAATTTATCCTTTTCTTGTGATGCTCCCCTGCTACCTATCCACAGCTTCTTTGTATTTCAAGACTTGTGACCATGCAAAGTTTTTTAGTGACATTTACAGTGAGCAGTCTGCCCTCTGGGTTTCCCTCTCCTCTCATGTGCAATTCACAGTTTAATAGAGAATCATCGTAACTGGTATGTTTCTAATTACTCTTATCCTACAAAAAGATTAGGAAACCTAGAGACAATGACCATTTTTTTATCCTTTAATTCCGTCCTCCACTTCGTCCCCTTCTCTCCAAAAGCTCTGTTTATGTATGAAGATCCCAAGTCAATTTAGTGAATAAATTTGGAAATTCAGGGTATTAACTGGCTGCCTAATTCTGCTAATTTCCTACCATGCTTCTCCAAATCTGGGACTCTACTGTAGTCCAAACACTTGGCCCAGGTCCAAAACATTGAAATGTTTTTATAAAGAAGAGATTTTGATTGATCTATTTTACATGTAATTTTTTTGTGGCGGTGGTTGTTCTATGAAGTAAAAAAAAAAAAAAAAGAAGATCTGGTATACATAGACAATGGAATATTACTCAGCCATCAAAAAGAATGAACTCTTGCCATTGCAACAACATGGATAGATCTAGAGACTATTATGCTAAGCCTAATAAATAAGTGAGAGAAAGACAAACACCATATGATTTCACTCATATGTCAAACTTAAGAAACAAAACAAATGAACAAGAAGGAAAAAAGGAGAGGCAAAATGTGAAATAGACTCTTAACTACAGAGAACAAACAGAGGCTTGAGGGAGAGGAGGTTCGTACTGGGATGGGTTAAATGGGTGATGGGTATTAAGGAGGACACTGATTGTGATGAGCACTGGGTGTTGTATGTAAGTGATGAATCACTGAATTCTACAACTGAAATTAATATTACACTGTATATTACCTAAGTGGAATTTAAATAAAAACTAGAAACTAAAAAAAAAAAAAAAAACACATTTTCTCTATGTCCACTAGATGGCACCCATATCGTTGTACTGATCATGGAGAAATGAGTGGGGAAATTTGTAAGGCAATACAAAGACCTAGAAGTTAACAATAACACCCAAACTATTAGCTGTGGTACCATATATAGGACACAGAGGAGGCAATTGTGAGGACATATGTATGCAATTTAATAAATGTTCTACCGTTTTTAATAAAATTAAACCTACTCATACCATAAAATTCAACAACCCTCCTACTTGGTTCTCACACAAATGAGTTGAAAAATTATGCACACAAAAACTGGCACATGAATGTTTATAGCAACTTGAAAGCCACCAAGATGTCCTTTGGTAAGTGATAAACTGTGGTAACAACACATCATGGAATATAATTTGGCACTAACAAGAAATAAGCAATCAAGCCATGAAAAAACATGGAGGAAACTTAAATGCGTATTATTGAAAGAAGTCAAGCTGAAAAGGCTACCTACTGGATGACTGCCAATATAGGGCATTCCAAAAAAAAAAAAACCAAAATTATAGAGATTAAAAAAAAATGGTCGTGGTTGCCAGGGATTAAGGAAGAGGGAAGGATGACTGGGCAGAGCACAGATTTTTAGAGCTGTGAAACTACTCTGTATACTACAGTGGTAAATACATGTCATATATTTGTCAAAGCCCACAGAATGTGTAACACCATGAGTGAACTGTTGGGTGAACAAATGTGTCAGTCATAATGTGTCACAATGTAACAAATGTAACACTAGGGGGACAGATGTTGCTAGCAGGAGGGGGAGGCTGTCTGTGTTTCATGTTTGGTGCCGGGGGTGGGTATCTGGGAACTCTCAGATACCCCTTTCAGACAAGATATATTTTGAATATTTGTACATGTGCTGAGTGTTAGGAAAGTTTAGGGCTCCAAAGGTTAGGGGAAAATGATCCTAATCCTGAGGGACCTCAAACTTTATGTTTTCCTCAGAAAATATGAGAAGTTAAAGTTGAAAGAGGATTTAACCAAGCAGAGGTCTCATTTGACAAAATATGCAAAGCCAGATGCATTTTTCTCTAACCTTATTTTTACTGTACTACCAGGGTCTTAAAAACATTTGTATAGTGCTTCATCTAGCATTCAGGTCTCAGTTTCTAAGTATCATTCTCCATTCCTTTAAGTGCTGATTCCTAATTCTGGGATGGGCTAGGAAAAGTACAAGAGGAGCCTCCAACAGCTTGTGCCAGAAAGGAAACAGTCAAGTACATGAAATAACAGAGGGTCTGGCCCCAAGGAGTTATCATTGAACAAATTTGTAACAACTTAAACTTTAAGGAAAATGATAGCGACGGAGTTTAAAAAAAAAATGGGGGGGGGGGGGCGCCTGGGTGGCTCAGTGGGTTAAAGCCTCTGCCTTCGGCTCAGGTCATGATAACAGGGTCCTGGGATCGAGCCCTGCATTGGGCTCTCTGCTCAGCGGGGAGCCTGCTTCCCCCTCTCTCTCTGCCTGCCTTCCTGCCTACTTGTGATCTCCATCTCTCTGTGTTAAATAAATATATAAAATCTTAAAAAAAAAAAAATGGGTCTACAATAGCACCTGAGAGAAAGAAGAGGGGGAATAAAAGAAAGTTCTTTTTAAAAGACTGCCAAATAATCACTGTAGCAAAAAATAGGAGGAAAATTACCATTTTTCAACTTTCAATCTAGTAACGATTCAGCTACAGTTCCCTAATGGACACATAAAACCCCTGTGTCAGAATTTATTTGGGGACAGAATGTTCATACAGCCCCAAAGCATTATCCTCCAAAAGTTTACTAAAACCAGAAAAATATACCTTTACAGCAGAGATACCTAGCAGTTACCATCTTAATCCAGTGATCACAGTTGGTATCACCAAGAGTTATAATCCGCTTCCTATGATCTTCAAAAAAGTCAACATCCTGACAAAACATTTAGTTTTAGGGGTATGTTTCAGAGGACAAGAAACTAAAGTAACAACCAAAAGTAACCTTGGCTGGATCCTGGATTGAAAAGTAATGTAAAACCAGGCACAGGACAATTAAAGAAATTTGAATGTAAAGAATATCAGACAACATTACAGAATTATTAACTTCCTCGTGGCATTCCCGGTAGCACAGTTATACTGGAAAATGTTGTTTTTAGGTGATGCATTCGGAAGAGTTGAGGAGCAGGGGACATGTTGGATACAACTTTCAAATATTAACAACTGGTTGAAATTAACAGCTGGTTGAGTTGACCAGAAGGGTGTTTGGATAACCAGTGAACTAGCCTTTCAGGATTTCTGCAGGTTTGGTTTGGAATTTGAGAAGAAAAGACTAGGAAAACTGAATAAAAATATGACAACTTTCCACAGAGGAGGGAGGAAGGAGAGACAGGGAGGAGATGGAGAATCCCTACAGAGTATCTTATTACTGTTCTTCTCTCTTAAATCTCACAAGGACCCCAAGCTGTGGGGCTCATTATCACAGTCTCTACTCCAGAGATGAACAAAGAAAAACTCCAGATAACACAGGCTAGACGGAGTATAGCCGTGACCTGAAACATCTCAACTGACATTTATGAGCGGTAAAACTCTTGGTCCTTCCTTTCCCCTTAATTTCTTTCTATGGGAAACATGGGCACAAAAGTCAAAAGTTGATAGCTGAATGGAGACAGAAGTAAAGTCCACAGGCTTTTATCATAACGTAGTCCCCTAACATGCTCTTCAGTTACATGTATTTAACAAATCCCTAAATAGCGGACACAGAGAAATGCTTTTGAACCCGGAGTAAAATACTGTTATTTTCCATCACTGTGGCGTAAGTAAGGCTTCCATGGTATGCAGAGACGTTTCCAGAAAGAGTTCAAACAATTTCATGCTTATAACACCCGTCTTCTTTTGTAAATATGAATCTATAATGGCTAGCTGGATTTATTCAATTTGGGATGAATTCACGTTTTGTTTATATTATGAAGGACAGTGGCCCGCTCTATACACAGTATAAAAGTCCAAGCCCAGAACATGGATTTACGAAGCCTTGAGTACAAGTCCTCGTGTCATATGATCTTAAGCAAGTTACTGACCTTCCTTGGGCCACAAAAAGAAGGGGTTGAAGGGGCCCCTGGGTGGCTCAGTGGGTTAAGCCTCTGCCTTTGGCTCAGGTCATGATCTCAGGGTCCTGGGATGAAGCCCCGAAGTGGGCTCTCTGCTCAGTATGGAGCTGTTTCCCACCCCCTCTCTGCCTGACTCTCTGCTTACTTGTGATCTCTCTGTCAAATAAATAAATAAAAATCTTTAATAAAAAAAAAAAAAAAGAAGAGGTTGAAGATGTTAATCTTGGGTTCTCTCTAGCATTAATAACCCATGCATCTTCACCTCTAAAATTCATTTTGGGCTTCTATTGATCAACTCAGAATTGGTCTGATTCAGTTTACATTTCTCCATTACATATTTAATCCAAGTACCCATTCATGTTACTTATTTTAGATCCGACTCACTAAACAACAGCTTATTTTTTTTTAGCGGAAGTAGCTCAGTGTCCACTAGATGGCAGTCTTGCCCATTTTTCTTCCAAGACTTGCAAGGCCTGCTCTTCAACATTCCGGAACCAGGGCTACAGGTCCAACCCAACACAGAGGGCTCCGCTCCTGCCTTTGAAGATTCACTGTGCAGTAACCCCTCTGAGAACTCAGTGCCATCCACTTTTTTTAAAAATCAATGATCAGCATATAAAAATTCTTTTATATCCCAGGAGGGAAATCTAAGTGCCTCCAGTGCTTATCCCAACTGTACTTCTTTAATTTCCACTCATAAGGACTTGCTGGTGAACTCTGAAGGGAAGAACCACATGTTTTTCTCCTTTTAAAGCCCTCACAGAACTAGAGAGCAGAGAGGCGAACCGCACCAAGGGGCAGGTGAAAAAGGACATGGGAGAGAAATTAGGTTAAAATCCTCTAGCAGCTCTGGCGTGCCTGCCTGCCTCAGTTGGTAGAGCATGAGACTCTTGATCTTGGGGTTGGGAGTTTGAGCCTCACATTGGGTGTGAAGATAACTTGAGAAAAAAAAAAAAAAAGGCCTCAGACACTGGACGGGAGTGCATAGCTTTGCTACTTACAGACTACAAGACTGAACCACAGTACCCTTCTCCATAAAAACAGGTATAATTAGATTCCTAACTGCTATTTCTCACAAAAATCCTCTATGATCTCAGAATACTGCCTGGCAATAACCCCAGTGCTCAATCAACAATAGTTATTACTGTTATTCCTGCTACTATTACTACCTTTCTTTTTCCAAAAAATAAGTTTCATAATTATCATCATTGTTACTGCTAATGATAGTACTGCTACTCATTAGGATTGGCCTAGTAATGATTTAAGTAGTTCTATGATAACAATTACCTTTTCCAAATTGGCTACCTCATCTATGCCTAACAACCTGGTGAGATAAATATACTATTAATTATACCTAAGGATAAACTAAAGCTCAGGCAAATCTAGTAACTTGGCCTAGTCACACAACTTTAGGAGGCTAAGCTGTAATTCTAATATAAACGCTCTGACCATAGAGTCAGAACTTTACCCTCCAGACCACCACTGAAGGATAGGTTGTAACCCTATTGTGTAGAAAAGACAAAGAATGTGACCTCCATCCTCTATGACTGCAGAGTTTCAGTGGCTTGTCAAGGTAACACAAAATGGTAAGTGCACGCGTGGTACTAGATATCATTTAAGCGAATAGCTTGTATCTTAAACCAGCAGTACTGGAAGTCTGCAAACTGATTCGACTGTGAAACTCTTTTACCAAACAGTATCTTGCATGTTCCACGTTCTTCGGAACACACTTGTATGATTCCCTATCCCAATGCTTTTCTCAATACTGAACTTTGTCAGCGTAACTGGTACCTTGCCCACCGCAGAATCCTGGGGGTGATTATTGCTGGCACTGCAAAACCCTGCTGAACACCTACATGAATAGAAATAGGATGGTGATTTCATTCTACCTAGCCTCTTTGAATGCAGCCTCGGAAATAAGACAGAAAGCAATGTAAGCAATATTGATAGCAAACAAATCTCAAGAGGGCAAAGCCAGTGGAAAGAGTGTGTTGGGACAAGCATTCAAAATTGATGTTGACTATTTTAAAATTTGTTTCAGAGGTACTGAATCATGAAATCACAAATGCTCAGACCAGGAAATCGGTTCAATGTATTCTCCCACAAAAGAGGTGTTCTCTCAGTAAGCCAGAAAGATGCTACAGTCAACATTTTCTTAACAATGCCAGGAATCAGATTTGTCAAGTTAGGTGAATATCAAAAAAAATTTCCTAGTACACTTGTACAAACAAGAAGTGCATTGCAATTTAATCTAAGTTTTCTGGCTTAGAATTTTGAGTCTTTGGTGAAAATAGGGACCATTTCCCTTCCTTTACTATATACTTACTTCCGTGTATGGATCACCCCACTTAGCCCTCTCAGCTTTTCCCCTCCTTTTCATCCTTCCTATGGCTGCATGTCATCCAGTCCTTGATCTTTGTCATAAGCAGTAGACAGGGGTTAGAGGCTTACGAGTGATCACCATCTTTACGGTTTTACTTCAATAACATCATACAAGAAGCTCCGGTTTGCATTCCATGGAAATCTTCTCTCCTTCCTCACACACTATTTTTCCTATACCCATACTTGCTCCAAAGCCTCTTTCATGCCCCAATTCACTCTCAACCTCACTGAAACTCTCGCCAAATTAAGCTCCTTCGCGAGTATATTTTTCTGCCCCCATCCTTGCATATCCAACAAATTCATTTCTTCTATCCCTGGTCAGTTTTCTCTCCCCAATTCATTCTTTATACTCAGTCTGCTTCTCTTGCCACATTGACCTCCTCTCCCAAAACAGATTACTGGGATCTGAGGAAAAGCTCAGACAGGGAGCTGCCAAAGGCAAAACTCTTTGTGTCTGGCAAAGAGCTTTTAAAGGACAATTATCATATGATCTCACTCATATGTGGAATTCAAGAAACAAAAACAGAGGATCATGGGGAAGCGAGGAAAAAATAAAACGAGATAAAATCAGAGAGGGAGACAAACAATAAGAGACTCTTAATCATAGGAAACAGGATTGCTGGAGGGGAGCTGGTTGGGGGATGGAGAAACTGGGTGGTGGACATTAAGGAGGGCACATGATATAATGAGCACTGGGTGTTATAAAGACTGATGAATCACTGACCTGAACCTCCAAACCTCCGAAACCAACAATACATTATATGTTAATTAAATGAATTTGAATTTTAAAAGATGAGAAAAAAAATAAAACCTTGAAATTTCCTGTGGTAGGAAAGATAAAGGTGTTATTTTTCTATTAAGGAATGACTTGGAAAGCCCTTGGATAACTAAGGTAGGAGCTGGCTGCCGGGAGAACTAACCCTGTGATCACAGATCCAGAGGGCTGGAAATTTTCATATCTACCCCCACTTCCCAGAGGGGGGCAGGGATAGAGGGTGATCAATCACCAACGGTCAATGGTTTAATCAATTATGTTTATGTAATGAAGCCTCCATAAAAATCCAAAAGGACAGGGTTCAGAGAATCTCTGGGTTGGTGACTGGGAGAGTGGTGTGCCTAGAGAGAGCATGGAAGCTCAGAGCCCTTTCTTCATGCCCTGCCTTATCCCTCTCTTTCCTCTTGCTGTTTCAGAGTGATAGCCTTTTGGAACCAACTGGTGATCTAATAAAGTGTCTGAGTTCTGTGAGTAGCTGTAGCAAATTAATTGAACCTGAGAAAGGGGTCTTGGAAACATGATTTATAGTCAGTTGGACATACAGGTAACAACCTCAACTTTGATTGGCAGCTGAAGTCCAAGGAGGAGATCATGGGAACCTCTATTGTGTAGCAGGTCAGTCAGAAGCACAGGAAACACCCTGGGCTGGCAATTGGCATCTGAGGGTTTGAAGGGGACTTGGGGGGAATGTGGGGGGTTGGTAGAGGGCATCTTGTGGGACTGAATCTCCAACCTGTGGGATCTGATGCTCTCTCTGAGTAGTGTCAGAATGGAGTTGAATTGGACGACAGGCTGGTGGTGTCCCAAAAATTGCTTGTTGTATAGGGAACCTCACCCCCCCACACATACGCATACACATTGGAATTAACACCAAAACCTATTTAGGAATAGATTGTTTAATACATTTTATTCTATTGCTACCATAACAAAGGAAGGGATAGAGACCCCAATGGACTTGGCTTGAGCTGCCCTTATGTCTTTGAACCAAAAAAGTAACAGCAATTTGGAAATGCTTCCTCTATCTTTCCCTCTCCAAACTGAGTGTACTTCTCCATCAACTTCTCTTATCCTTTCTCATTCTCTTCCTCTCTCCTACCTCCATGATTCCATGGCTTTGTAACCCCATTCCCTCCACCAGCCTCCTGATAGTCTTCCTCTGTTCTGCCTGCCTGTTCCACAGGCTTGCTTACAGTTCCCAAAGGCATAGCTAAGGATGTTCAGGGTCCCAAGAAATAGGCTGATGGCTCATCCTCTAAATGTGAAAGAAAGAAAAAACATGAAGGAAGGACAAGAAGGCAGGATGGATCTTTTGGTAGAAGAGCTAGTGCAGCCTTAAACATGCAAATACGTTTTTGTTGTTTTCAGAGTACAGAAAATTCTTTGAACAAAAGAATGTTCTCTCAATACTCTGCTCTTTTTGCTAAGAAATGCATCCCTTGAGATTTGAAGCAAATGGGCTTACAAGACACAGTCTGAGTATCAATATCTGTTCCATCCCGCGCTGCACAGTTGCCTAGTAACCTCTAAGTGAGTATCGCCAGCTGTACTGTAAATCCACTCCCTCTGACCCAGCTCCACCGTGTCGTAACTCTTCTCCTAGGAGAGTCAGACCTTGGACCAGCAGCACTTCTGATCCAGTTATTAGATGCCTTCTTTGCAAGGGAAGAGGATTTAAAAAAAATACTCAACACCGTATAAAGAAAGCCAGCCGCCATCAGTTCAGGGAGAGAAGGGTGGGTTGAAGCGGTCCCACCAAACTATCATTTAAACTGAGTTGGCAGCTTTATCCAAAGCAACTACCCTTTGAGGATTTGTAGAAAAACAACTTTACCCAAAATTGCTGGATAAAACAAAGTGAGGATAGTGACCCGTGATTCTGACCTTATATTTGTACTGATGAAGACACTGAGGTTCCAGCAGGAAAAGTGGTGTGTCCAAGAGCACGAAAGGTGAAGTCCATATGGCGACAGAGCACGTGGTCTCTCTTCCCCTGAATCGGCTGGCTCAAAACCATGCCCCTCACCCTACTAGTGAGTGTTCTGGGAGGAAGGCAGAAAAGAAAACAGGGTTTCTTGATCAAAGTGTTTTAGGAAGTGTGGGAAAGACAAAGTTAAATGCCTTCACTGCTAGACCTCTCAGAATAAGTTAATGTGCACTGTGACTCTCTAAGTGAAAATCTGCTGGGTCTGTTCCACACATTTGTTTGGCCACAGAACAATCCTTTCTGCATTTTTTTAAATGTTTTATTTATTTATTCGACAGACAGAGATCACAAGTAGGCAGAGAGGCAGGCAGAGGGGTGGGAGAAGCAGGCTCCTGCTGAGCAGAGAACATGATGAGGGGCTCAATCCCAGGACCTGAGCCGAAGGCAGAAGCTTAACCCACTGAGCCACCCAGGTGCCCCTGCATCTTTTTTTTTTTTTAATAACATCTTCTTGAACCAGTGATCTGTGAATTATGCCTTCAACGATATGCAACCATGTATCCCCTTTCGATGGAATTGACCAACCTATCCTGCATTTCAACTTTGTCCTTCAGGAGCGGTTGTACATATACAGACAGTTTATGAGATCTGGTTGCCTGGGCAGTGTTTAGTGTGGTACCCATACCACAGGATGGGATCCCTCCCCCTCTGTCTCCACTGTAACCTTCTTTCTCCAAGCCACTGTCTTCTCTGGAATTTTTCCCCCTATAATCTGACTGGTTCTACTTCTGCTCCTCTGAAACACATTCTCTACTCATTAACCATTGCGAGATTTTCAAAATCTCACCCAGAGCTCTTACTCCCCACTTAAAACCACTTCTGACTATGGCTTCCCAAGATCTTCACCGGGACTGTGAGTTTTGGTGATCAAACTCCTGCTCCTTTTCTGACCTCATCCTCTACCAACCTTCCTTTTGTTTGCAATGCCACAATTAGCTTGTCCTTTCTTTTCTTCCTTGATCATGATAAGCCCAGTCCATCCTAAAACCTCTGTTCTTGTCTGTCTGCAGTCCTCCATCCCCGTATCATTAAGTGGCTGATTGGTTCTTTTCCTTCAAGTGCCTGTTCAGCCATCACCTTCTCAGAATTTTTTTTTTCTGATCCCATCTCTACTGCATATCTGTTCTGTTTTCCTCAAAGCACATACTGTTATCTGAAATTATTTTTGTTGTCGTCACTTTGTCATCCATGTCCTCTACAAGGGCATCCGCTGTGTTGTCACTGGATTCTCAGGGTCTAGGATAATTTCTTGCACATACTGGTATTCGATTAGTAGTTATTAAATAACTGAATACATACAATGACAACTCTTGCCCTTCAGGGTTCTCAGAACATGGGCACCCTGTCAGAACGGCACATAGTCTATCATGTTTATATGGAGTAAAAAAAAATATGCATGTTAATATGCAGGAATATTTTAAGAATCACTTACAGCGTATGAAACGATTATGTAGGAGAAGCTGAGCAAGGTTTTGCTAAAACCCAAACTGTTTTTCTTCTCAAGAATAATAACTATTGTTTATTTAAGAACATTTCAGTTCCAAAGTTATCAGAAAATGTTCGCTTGTCAACAAGACCAAGAAAGGCAGAATACTGCACTGCTGCTGAGGAGGCAGAATCCCACCTTGGCACCGCCATTCACTTTGCAGGACTTTAGGCAATTCCATTTTTGCTCTGAGCCTCATTTCCCTTATTTGCAAAATACAAGACTGGCCTAAATGTTACTCAAGACTCACTGAAGACTTGGCATTCTGATCACTGAAGGCAGAAGTTTAGGACACGCATGAGCTTGATTAGAATATCCAGTGTTCTCTAATTCTCAGAGATCCATTTTTTTTTTTTTTTGAGCTCTGAGGATTAGAGTTCCACTTGATCACATTCACAATATAGAAGAAGTTCCTCAGCTAAAATGGAGAATTAACCAACAATTCTATAAGAGATCTCTTTTCACTAACGCCAGTTATTTTTGAGCACCTAGAACCAGGCACTGTTCTGTCTGGACAGAGCTTTCATTACCCTGGCTGATGAGACGGACAGTAAGGTACGTAAATACAACACAGCATAAAGAGATCATGTTAGGTGCTAAGGATGTAACATAGGAACGTGGCAAAATATTAATGTGTCCTGGGCAGAATTAAAGTTTTAAATAGGATGGCCGAGGCAGGCTTCACTGAGCTGATGATGGTTAGGCTAAGACCTGGAAGGACTGAGAGAGTGCGCCATGCACACATGTGGGGAAGAACCCTCCAGACAGAGGAAACAGCAGGTGTCAATATCCTGAGGCAGTTCAACCAACAGAAAGCTCACCACTGTGGCTAAAGCAGGATGAGGAAGGGAAAGAGTAGTAGAGGTGAGCCAGGGGAGGTATTGGAGGGACATTGTAGTCATGATAAAGAGGCTTTTACTGGGACGCCTGGGTGGCTCAGTTGGTTAAGCAACTGCCTTCGGCTCAGGTCATGATCCCAGCGTCCTGGGATCGAGTCCCACATCGGGCTCCTTGCTCGGCAGGGAGCCTGCTTCTCCCTCTGCCTCTACCTGCCACTCTGTCTGCCTGTGCTCTCTCTCTCTCTCTAACAAATAAATAAATAAAATCTTAAAAAAAAAAAAGAGGCTTTTACTGTGACGTATGCATAGGTACTAGAGGATTTCTAGTAGAGACTGGATTTTCAGAGTCCATTAGTCTGTTGTAATGCAAACAGAATGCATGCATGTGTGTTTAGTAGGTGACAAGGGCTGGAGAGGGTCCAGTTACAGGCTTTTATGGTAATTCAAAAGAAACAATGGAAATGTGATCCAAAGTGGTTATAGGAGTGGTGGGGGAAAGGTGGAGAATCATCCAATTCTGGAAGTAATTTAAAGGTAGAGGTTTGAGGATTTGCTGAGAAATCAGACATGGGCTAAAAAGAGTTAGATTTTCCTATAGTGACCCCTGACTCATTTCCAGAAAGCAAGGGTGAAGATGTTAATATTTGACCTATGCTATGATCAAATATCCCCTTCCATTCTAAATAATCACATTACTTAATCAGAATTGTGAGATTCTGAAGCCAGAATTGTACAAGATGGTATAGACACATTTGTGGAAATTCTACAGAAGTAACAACTTTTCTGGAAATCCCAAGGATTCCCATTCTGTTTCCAATATGCTACGAACTTCAGCTTCTTTACCTCTGGTTTATATCATGTTCCCAAGTCATCCTTGCCTGCCTTAGGTTTATGATCACTAATTACAGACACTTAAGTGTTACAGCTCTAATTCCTTGAGGGCAAAGGAAATAATACTTTTTCCAATTCAGAAAAAAGATACACATCTTTACACACAAGAGTATGAAATAACCAAAGTGCTGGGCTAAAAAATATATATCTAATTCTTTCCTGGCCCAATACCACAAATGTGTTTCCTAGAAAAAAAAATATGCGAATACTACTAAAAAAGCAAACTTACACACTATCCAGAATAATAGCTCCCAATTCTGGTGAGTTATGAGAATTATCAAGGTATCATGCTAAAAAAGTAAATCTGTAACCCCTGATCTGGCAAATTACAATCTCTGGCAACAGAGCCCAAAATATACATTCATGATCCATTTTATTGGTGATTCTGAGGTTCCTCCCAATTCAAGAACCACTAGCTGAGCAGCTCTGTGGATCACTGCTAGGACTGTTGCTCCAAAGAGAACAATGACCTAGATTACCCATTTGCTGGCTGATTTGGTCAAAAAGGTACTCTGGGGGGCAGGGGCTGGGGGTGCCTGCGTGGCTCAGTCTTAAACGTCTGCCTTTGGTTCCAGTCTCCATCCAGGCTCACTGCTCAGTGGGAAGCCTGCTTCTCCCTCTCCCACTCCCCCTGCTTGTGTTCCCTCTCTCGCCGGATCTCTCTCTCTCTCTCTCTCTGTCAAATAAATAAATAAAATCTTAAAAAAGGAAAAAAAAAAGTATTCCAGGACTTTTCCTATTCATAGACCCCTTTACTGATCCACCTCAATCTGATTCTGGAACCATATTTAAGTAGAAAGACATTTGTTCTCCAAAGTGTTAGACAAAAGACCACAATAGGCACAGAACATTTTTTTTTTAATTTTTTTAAGATTTTATTTATTTATTAGAGAGAGAGAGAGAGCGAGCACAGGCAGACAGAGAGGCAGGCAGAGGCAGAGGGAGAAGCAGGCTCCCTGCCAAGCAAGGAGCCCGATGTGGGACTCGATCCCAGGACGCTGGGATCATGACCTGAGCCGAAGGCAGCCGCTTAACCAACTGAGCCACCCAGGCATCCCGGCAAGAACATTTTAAAGAGACCTTTTTTCATTAACATTCAGTAGACACGTGGGATCTTATTGGGGTGATGATAATGTTCTAAAATTGATTTATGATTATGTGAATTTATTAGTCAGTAAATTTACTTAAAAAATCATTACATTGTGTAAATGTGAATTAAAATGAGTGAATTATAGTCTATGTAAACCATGCCTTAATAACATTATATATTAGAAAAAAGAATATCAAACCCTGTAGCAAAAGAGTACACAAAACTGAATATTAGGCACAGGAATTGATTGTAAATATGGCAGAATTTCAGAAAAAAATGGAATTCTTATCTTCAGGTCCCTGTTAAGGAAAGATATCCTCCCCACTTAGCATATGGATATCTAAATAGACGTTCTTCAACATCTTCAACCCCCAGATAACCCTGTATTTTCTGGGCTTATAGAAATGGCAAGTATTCCCTTGCTAGGTGACTTTGAAGAAACTCTAAACAGGGCAGGTGCCTTACGAGACAATGTTGGTCTTTCTCAGAATCTGTTCTCACCCACTTTCTAGGCACCAGACCAAGAGCAAAAGTCACATCTTATTGTGATCCAGCTGGCAGAGTTACGGATGTTGTAAAAGAGAAGAGGGATTCTAAGTCCGTGAAACTATAAAGCGCATCTACATATCCTGCAGGTATCTGGACACTATGCTTGGGAATGGCTCAAGTGCTGGATCAAGGTGGGGAAGGGTGGAATATATGATCGGGTAAGGGAAAATTTCTGGGTATGGGGCAATATTCTTTAATGAGATTTAACAATGATTTATCACTCATTGCTCACTGATGATTGGCTTCTCTAGGCTGACACAGTAGGAAATACTGCAGCAGAACTGGGCTTTCTAGTAGCAATGGGAGATGGCAGAGTACCAGCTCTCAAGGCTAGGTGGCAGCACTGGAACATCAAAAGCAGAGTGGGCATTAAGGACAGTAATCAACAGCAAGCTAAGACGTGGCCTCACCTGCCGGGTTTGATGGAGATGGCTAATAGAACATGGCGTTCCTGGGTTAATGGGTGGGCACCCCAATGGAAAGTTATGACCCTGCCCAGTTCCCAGACCCATGCTTTCTCAGGCCCAGGACCCACGAAGAAGAGGCCACGTCCCCAGGAGCAACAGACCATGAAGCACCATGGCAAGTGGATATATGGATTTCATCTAGTCCTTCCCCAGAAAGACCTCTAGCCATTTCCCTGAGTAATATACTGCAGAAGACAGACTATTCAGCTCTTTCAAGGGCTGATATAGGGCCCAAGTAAGTTAATGATGCTATCCAAGAACTAAAGCACCATTATGGCTCTATGGAGTTCTAGCCCAGTCTCTTTCATAGGACCTCCCCTGCAGACCAACTGGTGGCCATTTCCCCGGATCCCCAATGTATTAGAATGAACATAACGAGCAGTTGGTAGAAGATTTACATTGATTCCTTTACCTAAAGGGTAAGAACTATGCTACTAGGAAGACCAAGTAGCAGCCACAAGATCTTCTCTGCATGCTGAACTAAGATGGTATGTTAAAAGCAGTATTGCACCGAGGTAGCATGGTTGAGATGAGGGCCACCCTCAAAGACACAAAGGATGCAGGAATAACAGTCCTTATCATAATCTCATATAATTAATCAGTCTGGCACTTGAAAAGAAATGGATGGACCATGAAAAATCAGCAGTGGAATAAACAGCAATAGTAACTAAGAAGAAGCCCCAACTGGGACTTTTGTTCTGAATGTACTAATACAGATAAGCACAGCTTTGTATATGTGCTAGGCAGTGAATGAATTCTTCCCCATGTTCAGTAGGAGGGCCATGCAGCTTATGGTCTTGGGTTCCTTGAATCCCACCATATACTTCCAGAAGCTGCCATCTCAAAAGAATGATGAAATGGCTTATTAAACACACAACTAACATGCCATTTAGAAATGCCACGCTGTGAGGATGGAGGGCCATCCTTCAGAATTCATTCTACTCTTAAACCAAAAGACATTTTACATAGGCTTCTTCCAAACTCATCACTTAAGGAATAACAACATTAGCTAAATTAACATTAAAACACCATTCTGTTCAAAGGTGAAAAATACTTTTATAGCTATAACATTATTCTGAATCACAGTATTTCTATGAAATAGAAGAAAAAAGGAATCCAATGAATATTCTAGAAACCAAGGAGTGAAAGAAGGAATGAGACTTCTCACCATCATTCTCAATTACCAGCTGGACAGTATGTGCTTCCTATATCCACAAATTTAGGCTCTGTGGTTCTAGAGGATGCTGGTTCCCAGAGGGGGACACTTCTGGCAGCAGACACAGTAAAGAACCATTAAATTAAAGCTAAAGTGTTATTGTTTACTGTCAGTACATCAGCAACCACAAAAGGGAGTTTTCCTACTATCATTAACGCTGACCGTTATGAGAGGTAGGACTTCTGTCACTTAAGGGAAGAAGAAAGGCATAGGTTTGACACCCAGATTATCTGCTGGGTCATCTCTGTTACTCCCAAGCCACTTTAACTCTACATGGAGAAGTGGAGCAATCACAGCCGGATAAGAGAATGATAACCAGGGAGCTCATGCCTCTTAGGGTCTGAATCATCCTAAGGAAAGCCACCTACACCTGGGAAGTCCTGTCTGAGAGTGAAAATCATCTAGAAGGAGGTGGTAGAGAAGGGGAATGAAGAATATCTGTCACAGCCTCAGGACCAACTGTAGCAGCACTGGAGTTCATTCCACTAATCCTCCTCTTGAATATTTCCCCAGGAATCTTGAATCCAGAATCCTGGAGAATCTGGCTGGATAAAATCAATTTAATGTCAACAGTGGAGGTAAGCAATACAAGAGGTGGGCTATTAAAAGACACTGAGGTGCCCTGCCTTGCTCGTTTTACTGGGCTGGCACACCCAGACCCCAGACCATAAAGCATTTGTTGATGACTCTCTCTGTCACTCCTCTCTGGAGAACTCTTCTCAGTTGACACAAGCAGTTTCATCCAGAATATTATGCACACACCCCTATCTGGGGGTAGCCCACAGCCAATGGCTGCCTTATATGTGATCTAAGAGGCTAGCCCTTTTGCTTCATGTGGGACAAATCTGCAGGGCAGCTAGTGTTCCAGAGATCCCCCAGATTCCTGTAGATCAGACCATGATTAGACTTTGCCCAAGACCACATTCTTGCTCTCCTACTTCCCCTTTCCTTAACACGTATGGTCTCTCCTTTATGTTTATGTCTGAATTCCTTCCTGAGGTTATGTTTCTATACAACACATGCAAAGACACTCTAAAAACAAGGTGTAGATCTTATTTGACCCTCATGTAGAAGAAGTCTGGGACTAGGCAGTCTCAGGCTACAAGTATGGTAGGTGCAAATCATCAGAGACCTGGGCTGCTTCTGCCCCTCTCACCCTTCTCTCTTAGCTCATGGCTGCTGCCACCACGTTGCCATCACATCCACATTTCGGGATAAAGAAAGGAGGGAGGGATACAAGCTCAAGAGTACACCTCACTATGCTTAATCATGCTAACCAGATTTCATGGAGGCACTCACTATCCAAGGACTTTTCTTCACACTGAGTGCCACCCTATACCTGACCTGTGAAAGACATGGGAGAATGTAGACTTTGATTTCCACATATTGGTAGTCCCAATAAGTCTGTGAGAAAGGAAGAAGGACAGACAGTTTCTAGCAGTCTCCTTAACAGATCCCAACTGAGATAATGGGGCTTGGAAAGGGGATCCAAGCCTTCTCAAAGAGTATTTCCTTATAGATCACCTCACCAGAGGCAAATGATCCAGAAGCATGGGGTTGAGAGTAGTTATGCCTAGCAGAAGTAAGGCAGTAAAGTATAAATGCAGGCAGGGACAGTCTAGGACCTTTTCTTTCTTTTTTTTTTTTTAAGATTTTATTTATTTATTTGACAGAGAGAGATCACAAGTAGGCAGAGAGGCAGGCAGAGAGAGAGGAGGAAGCATGCTCCCTGCTGAGCAGAGAGCCCAATGCGAGGCTTGATCCCAGGACCCCGAGATCATGACTGGAGCTGAAGGCAGAGGCTTTAACCCACTGAGCCATCCAGGTACCCCAGTCTAGGACCTTTTCATGCATTCACACAGGCTCATCTCTAGGAGAATCTGGCGGATGGAAAGTGGGTGCATTTTTTTTTTTTTTAAGATTTTGTTTATTTGATAGAGATCACAAGTCAGCAGAGAGGCAGGCAGAGAGAGAGAGAGGAGGGGAAAGCAGGTTCCCTGCCCAGCAGAGATCCCAACACGGGGCTCAACAGGACCCTGAGACCACGACCCAAGCCGAAGACAGAGCCACCCAGGCGCCCCAGTGGGTGCATTTTTTAAGTCACATTTTGTCCCCCTCTAGCCATGTGCTCTAGGCTGTGAGTATAAGTCACAGTATTAAGCCATAACAAAAATGCCCATGGCTCCACAGAGCTTATGGTTTATTTATTATGCAACTTCTAAATGCTGAGAATTATCCACAGTACAACCAGTGATTGTATTAATGAAATCTCTGTTGAAGAATTAGCAGAACCAGCTTATATCTTCCAAAAATATCAGTGAGGATGGGGGGGAATAATCACATCAAATTTCTGCTGAACAATATAAAACAAAAATGCTAAACCTAAACTGCCCCCCCCCAAGTTATATAAAACCTCAAGGACAGGAGCTAAAGAGACTTAACATATAGAAATGTTTCTCTTGGGGTGCCTGGGTGGCTCAGTGGGTTAAGCCTCTGCCTTCGGCTCAGGTCATGATCTCAGGGTCCTGGGATCGAGCCCTGCATCAAGCTCTCTGCTCAGCAGGGAGCCTGCCCCCCGCCCCCACCGCCTGCCTCTCTGCCTACTTGTGATCTCTCTCTCTCTCTGGAAAATAAATAAATAAAATTTTAAAAAAAGAAAAAAATGTTTCTCTCAGTAATTTCACAGCCATTTCTTGAATTTGAGAATCTTCTGTCTTCTATAATTCTACCTCTTTGGGTCTGAATAATCTGTTCCTTCCAAACATATCACTAAAGGAATAATCACATTGGCTATAATTCCATTATAAAGTCATTTAATTCAACATGTAAAATCATTTTTAATTGTTTTTAAGATTTTATTTATTTATTAGTTAGAGAAAGAGAGAGCACAGACAGACAGAGTGGCAGGCAGAGGCAGAGGGAGAAGCAGGCTCCCTGCCGAGCAAGGAGCCCGATGTGGGACTCGATCCCAGGACACTGGGATCATGAACTGAGCCGAAGGCAGCTGCTTAACCAGCTGAGCCACCCAGGCGTCCCTGTAAAATCACTTTTACGATGGTAGTGCAATAGCTTTGTGAAATAGAAAACAAAAAGAATGCAATTCATGTTATTTTTAAAACTAAAAGTAAAGTTAATAAGTGACTGGTTAGAGGACAGATAACTAGGATAATAAAACCTTCCAGTGCCTAGTTCCACACTTGGGTCCCTTGCCCTTTCCTTTTTACTTACAGCTTTCTTGAGGTGACAGAATCTGCAATTGCCTCCACTGTTCATTTTCTCTTCTAGTAGCAGAATCTCTTGAGTTTTCACTAGGAATATGGCAGCCCAGGTTTAGGCACTCTTTCCCATCTCCCTTATAGCTAGATAGATTACCCAAACAAGTTTAAGCGCAAAGCAACACCTCCAATCACATACTTAAAGATGGAGTTCCTTTCTTTGCATGTTCTTTGTCCTCCATACTGCTGGCTGGGAAATGACGATTACTGAAACTCTGGAAGCCTGAGTTGAGGATCACTGAACAACATTACTAGCCTCAGACCACTCACCTCCGAACATTATGTGCAACAGAAAAAACAACAAAAAAAACCCTTCCATATTACCTAAGTCACTGTATTAGATCATCTCTTTCCCCCCAGTTAATGCCACCTGGCCCCAGATTTTAGTTAATCAGGAGGTCTGCTCTAAGGCTCACTGAAAGTAAAAGGAGTTCAGAGACTGGGCCGGGCGCTCGGGCTGCGCGGGCTCTCGGCGGCCACGGGGTAGCAGCAACATCCTCCTCCTCCTCCTCGCTTCCTTTTCTTTCCTTCCGCTTCTTTCTGTTATCCTCCTCCTTTTCCTCCTTCCCCTGCCCTGTCTCCCTTTCTTCTCCGGAGGAACAGTCCTCAGGTCTGTGAGCGCAGGCAGCCGCCACCGTGGGTGCATCCAGACCAGGTGCCTTAACTATGAAGCCAGATTGTCTTTAAGTTTTGAAAATAAAGGAAAGTGGGAGAAGTAGCAGGCTGAAACGACATCAGGCAGCAGGAGATGAGCTAGATAGCCTATCAAACCATTCCGAACACCTACGAATCAAACAGGAGATCGAAGAGAAGAAAAACAACAATTCTAGAAACAGAAAATCGACCACTTTCTAAAAGGTAGGACCAGCGGAGAAGTGAATCCAACGCGATGGGAGGATAGACCCCGGGGGGTGGGGCTGGCTCCTGGCAAGCGGTGGAATAACGAGCACAAAATCAGGACTTTTAAAAGTCTGCTCCACGGAGGGATATCACTCCAGAGGCTAAACTGCGGTGAGGACCTCACGGGGACAGCGTGGACTCAGGTCCCGTGGGGTCACAGAAGGATCGGGGGTGTCTAGGTGTCCCAGGGCTCACAGGTATTAGAGCAGGGAAGCCGGCTGCGGAGACAGAACTGAGGAGTGAGCTCTCAACTCGGGGTTTCCTAGAGCCATGGTCTAAGACATGGGCCGGTGCTCTGTGCAAGAGGTCCCCACAAGATCCGGGGAGACTCTGACCTGGTAGAGCTCAGGGATCTACGGGGTTCGTAAACTCCAGGTGGGACTCTGCCAGAGACAGAGACCCTTGGTCACAGGCTGGGTGACCTCGGAGCACAGCCAGAAGCCAGTGAGACGGGTGATTATGCATGATTTTCTCCAAGCGCGGCTGGAGGCTGGGGAGCCGGTAGTGATTAAGCACTTTTCTGGGAGGGCACACTGAAGACAGGGCCCCTAGCTATCGACTCCTCTGAACCGGAGATTGGGAGGCCGCCATTTTCATTCCCGTCCTCCGGAACTCCACTGAAAGCCTTCGGGGAACAAAAGCCCCTGAAAGCGAACCTGAGAGGATTACTTAGCCCGGCCCCTGGTAAGGGCGGTGCAATTCCGCCTGGGGCAAAGACACTTGAGAATCACTACAACAGGCCCCTCCCCCAGAAGATCAACAAGAAACCCAGCCAAGACCAAGTTCACTTAACAAGGAGAACAGCGGATTCTCATCTGGACAAAATGACAAGGCGGAAAATCTCACCACAAAAAAAAAGACCAGGAGGCAGGACCGAAGGCTAGGGACCTAATCAATACAGACATTGGTAATATGTCAGATCTGGAATTCAGGACGATTCTCAAGGTTCTAGCCAGGCTCAAAAAAGGCATGGAAGATATCAGAGAAACCCTGTCCGGAGGAATAAAAGCCCTTTCTGGAGAAATAAAAGAACTAAAGTCTAATCAAGTTGAAATTAAAAAAGCTATTAATGAGGTGCAATCAAAAATGGAGGTTCTTACTGCTAGGATAAATGAGGCAGAAGAAAGAATTAGTGATACAGAAGACCAAATGATAGAGAATAAAGAAGCTGAGCAAAAGAGAGACAAACAACTACTGGACCACGAGGGGAGAATTCAAGAGATAAGTGATACCATAAGGTGAAACAACATTAGAATAATTGGGATTCCAGAAGAAGAAGAAAGAGAAATAGGAGCAGAAGGTATACTGGAGAGGATTATTGTAGAGAATTTCCCTAATATAGCAAGGGGAACAAGCATCAAAATCCAGGAGGTGCAGAGAACACCCCTCAAAATCAATAGGAATCGGTCCACACCCCGCCATCTAACAGTAAAATTTACAAGTCTTAGCGACAAAGAGAAAATCCTGAAAGCAGCATGGGACAAGAAGTCTGTAACATACAATGGTAAAAATATTAGATTGGCAGCAGACTTATCCACAGAGACCTGGCAGGCCAGAAAGAACTGGCATGATATATTCAGAGCACTAAACGAGAAAAACATGCAGCCAAGAATACTTTATCCAGCTAGGTTATCATTGAAAATAGAAGGAGAGATAAAAAGCTTCCAGGACAAACAAAAACTGAAAGAGTTTGTAAACACCAAACCAGCTCTACAGGAAATATTGAAAGGGGTCCTCTAAGCAAAGAGAGACCCTAAAAGTATTATCAGAAAGGAACAGAGACAATATACAGTAACAATCACCTTACAGGCAATACAATGGCACTAAATTCATATCTCTCAATAGTTACCCTGAACGTAAATGGGCTAAATGCCCCAATCAAAAGAATTTGATTTCAGAATGGATAAAAAAACAAAACCCATCAATATGCTGCCTACAAGAAACTCATTTTAGACCTGAAGACACCTCCAGATTGAAAGTGAGGGGGTGGAAAACAATTTACCATGCTAATGGACATCAGAAGAAAGCTGGGGTGGCAATCCTTATATCAGATCAATTAGATTTTAAGCCAAAGACTATAATAAGAGATGAGGAAGGACACTTCATCATACTCAAAGGGTCTGTCCAACAAGAAGATCTAACAATTTTAAATATCTATGCCCTTAACATGGGAGCAGCCAACTATATAAACCAATTAATAACAAAATCAAAGAAACACATTGACAAGAATACAATAATAGTAGGAGACTTTAACACACCTCTCACTGAAATGGACAGATCATCCAAGCAAAAGATCAACAAGGAAATAAAGGTCTTAAATGACACACTGGACCAGATGGACATCACAGATATATTCAGAACATTCCATCCCAAAGCAACAGAATACACATTCTTCTCTAGTGCCCATGGAACATTCTCCAGAATAGATCACATCCTGGGTCATAAATCAGGTCTCAACCGGTATCAAAAGATTGGGATCATTCCCTGCATATTTTCAGACCACAATGCTCTGAAGCTAGAACTCAATCACAAGAGGAAATTTGGAAAGAGCACAAATACATGGAGACTCAATAGCATCCTTCTAAAAAATGAATGGGTCAACCAGGAAATTAAAGAAGAATTGAAAAACACCATGGAGACAAATGATGATGAAAACACAATGGTCCAAAATCTGTGGGACACAGCAAAGGCAGTCCTGAGAGGAAAATATATAGGGATACAAGCCTATCTCAAGAAACAGGAAAGGTCTCAAATACACAACCTAACCCTACACCTAAACGAGCTTGAGAAAGAACAACAAAGAAAGCCTAAACCTAGCAGGAGAAGAGAAATAATAAAGATCAAAACAGAAATCGATGAAATAGAAACCAAAAAAACAATAGAACAAATCAATGAAACTAGGGGCTGGTTCTTTGAAAGAATTAATAAGATTGATAAACCCCTGGCCAGACTTATCCAAAAGAAAAGAGAAAGGAGCCAAATAAATAAAATCATGAATGAAAGAGGAGAGATCACAACCAACACCAAAGAAATACAAACAATCATAAGAACATATTATGAACAACTCTATGCCAACAAATTTGACAATCTGGAAGAAATGGATGCTTTCCTAGAGACATATAAACTGCCAAACCTGAACCAGGAAGAAATAGAAAACCTGAATAGGCCCATAACCAGTAAGGAGATTGAAACAGTCTTCAAAAGTCTCCAACCAAACAAAAGCCCAGGGCCAGATGGCTTTCCAGGGGAATTCTACCAAACATTTAAAGAAGAATTCATTCCTATTCTCCTGAAACTGTTCCAAAAAACAGAAATGGAAGGAAAACTTCCAAACTCATTTTATGAGGCCAGCATCACCTTGATCCCCAAACCAGACAAGGATTCCATCAAAAAAGAGAATTACAGACCAATATCCTTGATGACCACAGATGTGAAAATTCTCACCAAAATACTAGTCAATAGGATCCAACAGTACATTAAAAGGATTATTCCCACAACCAAGTGGGATTATTCCAGGGCAGCAGGGTTGGTTCAACATCCACAAATCAATCAATGTGATACAATACATTAACAAAAGAAAGAACAAGAACCATATGATACTCTCAATAGATGCTGAAAAAGCATTTGACAAAGTGCAACATCCCTTCCTAATCAAAACTCTTCAAAGTGTAGGGATAGAAGGCACATACCTCAATATTATCAAAGCCATCTATGAAAAACCCAC
>RCUC01164604.1:0-53674 GCA_003697995.1 Taxidea taxus jeffersonii | reverse complement strand
GCAGGGAGCCTGCTTCTCCCTCTGCCTCTGCCTGCCTCTCTGTCTGCCTGTGCTCGCTCTCTCGCTCTCTCTCTAACAAATAAATAAATAAAATCTTTAAAAAAAATGTATGACATATTTAATTTTAGCTTCATAATTAAGTTACAATGTATAAGAAAATTTTGGTTTGTAAAAACTAATAGCATACATAGGAAAAATTAAGGTTCTCAAAATATTTGAGTCTGATTATTTGAATTTTAATAAAGATTTAAATACTTGGCAAGATTTTATTTGCTATGACTTTTGTCTTTTAAAGTTCTTAGGGAGATAACAAACCATAGTGATGTAGCAAATGCCATCTAAAATATTTAAATAAATTTCAAAACTAAGTATATTTAAAACTTCTATGGAAATTCATAGATTTAAGTATAAAATAAGATTTTATGAAGAGTTAAAACAAAAGTTTAAAGAAAACTGGGTTTACAAATTTGTAACAGTAACAAATTTTTGAAATCAAAGTAGCAGCAAACCATGTTTTCAGTTGATAAAGCTGTCCCTCAAGGCTTGACATTACTAACTGCTAAGGACTATCTAGAGGAGTGCTACCAAGGGGTCCCTCCTAACCGCCTTCTCAGTAGTCAGTTGTTGGTGCACAGAACTGACAGGAGCCTTAACAGCAAATGCTTTGAAGAATCTAGTATTTTCAACTTAAATAGAATTCATACAATGTCAATTAACTGGCTGTGAAGTAAAGAGGCTCTAAAAGTAAAACAATGCAATGAACTGACTTCTGATCTCAAGTTTTAACTGCTCTTCTTCCTCAGCTTACATTCCTGTCACAAATCTCACTACGTCCAAAGAAGGCTAACCCTCACTCCTGGTCACTGTGTGACCTATAATATAAGCTATTCAAAATGTTTCGTGAAGTTTTACTTAAGTTTAAAAGACATTCAACAAAGGACCAAATCATAAGTGTAAAACTTGCTGAAAAATTTCAAAGGAAGCATGGCCATGTCACCATGATTCAGATCAAGGGATACTAATGTTGCCAGTGCCCCCTGAGCTGTGCTGAGTGTCTCCCAAGCACGGCCGGACCTCCTCACCACCGAAAACCACCATCATGACTTCCAAGACCATGGATTGCTTTTTATTTTTCTTTGCATATGTCTGTTAGTAGGATAGTTAAAAGCAACCCGTGTACCTTTTACACCAGACTTCTTTGGTCTAATAATTTTGTGTGACATTCATCCATGTTGTTTTGTGAGGCAGGACTTTGACTTTATCCCTACATATCCCTGTACCCTGTCTTTGGTTCTACCCGGATGTGTCTAGTTGCAGGTTTTTTTGTGTTTATGTTGCTTGATGTCAGAACTTCCTGATTGATTCTTGACTTGATTTTATTTCTTTTTTACTTTAGGATATTTGGCCATTACATTTTTACTTTGCGATTATTCTCCCATCTATTTCTGAGACCCACTTGCAAATACGTTGGTCTTCTTCAACTTGTTCCTTTTGTTTTTATTGTACTTTTCCTCATTTATTTATTAATGTTTAGTCTTGATCTTTCAGTCTGGATATTATCTCTGATCTGTTTTCCATTTTGCCAGTTGTCTTTTTTGCTGTATCTAATCTCTGATAAAACAAATCTGCTGAATCCTTACTTTCAGCTATTATTGTATCTCTTGAATTCTTGAATTCCTAGAATCCCTATTTTTTTAAAACCATTTTACACATTATTATTTATCCTTCTGCATTACAATGTTATTAATGGATAATTGAAGTACAGTTAGCTGCACAAGCTTAGACTATAAATTTGGTAATCTTCGACATATGTATATACCCATGTGTTAGTTATTTAACACTGCATAACAAATTACCACTGTTTTAGTGGTGATAATCATATTCTCCCCTTATATCACTCACTAATTCTTCTCATTTATTGCTATTTGTGGACTTGCTGTTCACTTCTCTGAGCTCGTTAGAAATTTTAGATTCAGGATGATAGTTTTTATCCCTTTTTTTTATCCCTTTTGCCATATACAAATATATGTATTTGTATACATATATTCCTCCTTTTACTTCTTCCTCTTCCTCCTTTTACTTCTTGATTGTCTTTGTTGTTCTATTTGGTTTTGTTTTTTTGCTTGTTTGTTTGTTTTTGTTTTTTTCTCTAAGACTGACGCACTTCATCTCTCTGGTTTCTATGACAATCCTCTGCTCTTATGATTTCATTATCAGATAATAACCAAAAGCATTTGTTAGTGTTAATGTTTAAGTAAAACAAAGTACTTTATTCTTCTAAAACTGTAGCCAAAGCTGTAAAGCTGGGCATAGTTAAGCTTTATTTTTACCTATTCAGAATTTATCTTCTCTACTTATTACTGTGAAAAAGAATCTAAGAATATTGTTTTCCTGTAATCACTGCCATGATACAAATTTTAGTACATCTGTCACCAAAGCTTACATTCCTAACCATGCAATTCACAAAATACTTCATTTGTCAGCAAGATGTATTTGTGGGAAAGAATGTTACATACTTACGTTTCTGTTGGAATGGTAAATGGAGTCATCCTATAATTCAAGAATGGACTTGAGATTTCAAGAAATTGTTCGGGCTTCTCCATTATTAATTCTAAAAGAAACAGGTGGTATGATGTACTATTTTTAATCTTCTAAGATTAAATGCATAACTTAATATCTATTGTAGTACTGATTACATTAATTGTTTATCCAACAAATTTCAAAAGAGGGAAATAGGAATGTACTGGGATACGTAGGTTTTATATTGAAAGGCTTTATATGTCCTGCCAATATTAGATATTTAAAGTCTACTTCTCTGTTGCTGTCCAGACTTAAATGTGAAGCAATCAAGTCTCAAGGGAGAAAGTTAGCAATGTCTCCTTGTTATTACTGGACATGCATTCCTACATTTTTTTTAAGATTTTATTTTTATTTGACAGAGAGAGAGAGAGAGCATAAGCCAGGGGAGCGGTAGGCAGAGGGAGAAACAGACTCCTCAGTGAGCAAAGAGCCCAATGTGGGGTTTGATCCCAAGACCCTGGGATCATGACCTGAGACAAAGTTACACGCTTAACAGATTGAGCTACCCAAGCATCCCTCACTGCTACTTCTTTAAACGTTTTTCATTAAAAACTGTGTTCTTTTAGTTGACCTCTGCAATACAATTGCTGAAACATGAAGAGGAAATGCAGACTAACACCTGGAGATGGTAGTAGAAGCGCAGAAAATATAACAAAGTGAAGGTCATGGGTAGAAGAGAAAGCCATAAGTCAAGAAAGGCCTTGTGGAGACTCCTGAAGGAGCCTGAAATTGATCTACAAGGAAGAAACTCTCAATGCATATGGCACAGAGCCCAAGCATCCCATGGTAGTCACTGAAATTAAACATTAGAGATGATTGTTTTAACAAAAGCTTCTCCAACAGTGGAAAGGATAACTATTGGAGAAAAAAAGGGAAGCTTTGATACAACTACATAATTTTTTCTCCTTGTTCCATGGTCACCACTAAAATGATCTCTCTCTCTCTCTCTCTTTCTCTTCCTATTAATTTTCCCCTTAAATATTAAATCCAATACATAGAAGAAAGAAAGTTACAGGGCGCCTGGGTGGCTCAGTTTGTTGGGTGACTGCCTTCAGCTCAGGTCATGAGCCCAGAGTCCTGGGATCTAGTCCCACATTGGGCTCCCAGCTCCATGGGGAGTTTGCTTCTCCCTCTGACCTTCTCCCCTCTCATGCTCTTTTTCACTCCTTCTCTCTCAAATACATAAATAAAAATTTTTTTAAAAAAAGGTCACAGGGTGAGACTCGAGGTAGCATACCAGTTATAGAATTCCACCAATTTTAGATTTTTCTTCCCCAGCTTGCATCAGAGCCATCACTTACCTAGAACGACATTACAATCAGTAGTGTCTGTAGGGTCAATATTTTTCGCTTCATCCAACTATTCTTCAAGGCTCTGAATGAACAACTGCTTTCAGTGTGGCTCCACACACTGAACTAAAATATAGCATCTAAAAGCAAAAGACTTCCTTTCAAGTATCATGTGAAAGCTGATCTTTGGTTCAGAAAGACAGAGAACAGGAAAGAGGAGGGAAGGGAGGGAGGAGGGGGTGTGGGAGGGAGGAATAAAAATTGGGAAGTTCTGTATCCCAAGCAGGCACCAAGAGCTCACTGCAGAAGCTCAAAGGATGTAAAGAAATGGAATAATTAAGCAGGAACGAGAGAGGCAGATAGGCCTAGCTAAAAAAAAAAAAGAAAAAAGAATTGAACATTTTCTTTTTCCCTCCAAATCAGATTATTTCTTTAGTCTCTGTTCTATTCTGACAAAGATATAACACATTGTGCTAGAAAATCTTTGCTACCTGATGTACTGGTTGTATCATGTAGGGCAAAAAGCAAATGTGAGGAAAATTACATGGTTAACAGTTGTAATTTGTATTTTAAAAACATGTAAATTATGGTTGGAAGTAGGAGGCAGGGAACAGGTAAATATTCCAATCTCTGTGGCCATGGCAGATTTAGGGTTCTGGGTACCACCCAGACTTCGGGATTACATCATAACCCAGGGATGGCCCTCTGGTCACCGGCGATGGGGAATCAACGTCTTGAACTGGTAGCTGGAGTCACAGGAAACACCACCAAGAGACGGTATAAGCCTGACTGTAGGGCACCAAAGGCTTAAAGCATACTTCTGACCTTCCCAGTGATACCATTAGTAAGTGGGCAAGAGGCTTTGTCTTCATTGTTCCTTAGGGTATAACAGACCTGTTAATAGGGCCCCTAATGGGAAAACCTCTAGAATGTGATATCCCCATTGCTGGAGGAATGCAATTAGAAAACAATGAGCAATCAGCAAAGACAAAGGGAGAAAATGCAAAAGCAAGGAGACAAACACAAAAGACATTAAAAAAAAAAAGCTTTTTGAACAAAGACAATTAAAGCAATTGAAGTGTTTCAGAATAAGAAAGATATATATATCCACAGGCACACAGGCCTACATATAGATAAATAATCCATGACAGGTCAATTCTTTATCATCCTTTATGAGAAACTGCAAGTTCTAAATTAGGCACAGAAATGCAGTATATGTTGCCTAAACAAAAATTGTGAGCTATTCTGCCAAGCCATAATTCTGAAATTATTTTTTTTCCTTTTTTTTTAATCACATCTGTTCAGATTCATGCTTCTGTGTTAAAATTGATTTTTTTTTTAAATTAATGCCCTCTCTCACATGTTTTGCCATTTAAACTTGGTGCTCATGAAAAAAATAGAGTAAGAATGAAGAGTTGGAGGGAAGAAATATTGAAGAATTTGGGATTGTGAGGAATTTAGATTGTGAGGAAGTTAGAAGTGAACTGAGAATAAGAGCCAGGTGGGCACAGTCCCCTGCCCCTCTCAACCCCCACAGCCACAGGAACCTCTTTATTTCTAGCCCAACAACCATTCATGGGGGCTTAGAACAACATTCACATAGGAGCCAGTCCAGGGCGGAAGTTCTGTTCCTATATTCCAAACAAAGGTCAGGGTCAGTTTCTATTCTAAATATAAATCAGTTACTTCAAAAGTTATGTTCTATAGGGAACTCTAGAGTGATTTCACACCAGTGGCTTAAAGATGCTCTTTACGTTTTTTCTACTATTTGCTACAAACCATTTTCATTGTCACAATAATGACAACAATACCCTCACCCAAAGAATGGCCTGGATATAGCTGGTCAATTTATTTATTTATTTATTTTAAGGAAACCATTTTTTCTTTTTCTTTTTTTTTCTTTAAGATTTTATCCATCTATATAAGACAGGGAAAGCACAAGTGGCAGGGGGAGGGGGGCAGTAGCAGGGGGAGAGGGAGAAACAGATTCCTCTGAGGAGGGATTCCCAACACGGAGCTTGATCCCAGGATTCTGAGACCATGACCTGAGCTGAAAGCAGATGCCCAACCAACTGAACCACCCAGGCGCCCCAGCTGGTCAGTTTAGATGCAAACCAAACTGCTCAGCTTCTGAAATGTAGAGAATTGATCCTTTAAAGACATAAAATTTAGATATAAAATTGAATGTAAGCTTTAGGTATAATGTTAGGTGGTTTGCCTTGATATACATCTTTCATTACAAATGAAACTGTTAGACCTTCATGCAGAGAAAGGCTTATTAGAAAGATTTGCAGACAACAGGAACAATACCTTGAGCTTCATCTGTTATAACAGTTTCCTTTTTTTGACGAAAGAGTTTCCAGGCAGGTACAGGAGGTGATTTTGGAGGTGCTATGAGGGGGCAAGACCTAGTCCTGGTTACCAGCACGGGATGGCTACAGATGTGGGAAAGGCCGTATTCTCTCAGCTTCTCCGAAGAATCAGCCTAAAGGGCAGAAGGCACATTAAAAAGGCACACTAAATACATGCAATTGCCTTGTACATTTAAATAAACCACTTTTCTGCAATTACAAGAATACTATTACCACAATAAAGTGGTAATAAAGGAAAAATAACCTATATTTCCACCTCCTAACATAAGCACTATTACCATTTGTATTTCTCTTCGTGTTTTTATTTTTCTGAGGCCCCCATTTACTTATATACAAAATGAGAGACTAGAGCTAGAAGCCACTTTTCAGTTCTAAAAGTTTAAGATCCTCTGAGATTGGGAAAAAAAAATCTTAGCACATCAGTTTTGGCCAAAATAAATCAACCATTATCATTATGATCAGTTAAAGCTTTGATAAAAGTGCTTAATATGTGAAGTTTTTGTTTGTTTTTTTAGTCACCGGCAACCACTACTTAGTATTAAATACTTATTTAATACTTAGTATTAAAGGAAAAAAACCACTGCACTTAGTAGGTCAGGTCAATGTGGTGATAGCTAGTTCCTTGTCTGTAGCTTACACCCTCACCCTCAAAAAGAGGCTCTCCCACAGGAAATCCCCATGATCTCTCCGGACAATGGAGCCAGTCATAGAAAGCCAGAGGAGAGAGGCTGTCCCAAATCCTGCCAAATCAATTAATTCACCAAGATGCTTCCCCTATGCAACCATTCAGATCTCCTAAAGCTGCTGTGCTAGTTTGGAACAATTCAGAATCATGTTTAAGGAGAACTTCCGTTACTAACTGATGGCTGAAATATGCCATAAGAAATCAAAAAGTCTGTGAGAGTTAAAGTAATATATTCTGTAACAAATTCTGGCATTCACAGTCTAAATGTTGAAACATTTAAAGTAAAATAAAATAAGTACATTTAAGTCAGTTTTGCCAATAACTATTTTTTTTCCTAGTGATTTTGCATTATTGATTTCTCTGCAAATAGCAATGCTTGAAAATATAAATTTATAAAACAGTCATTTAAATTAGAACGAGAAACCATCAATTAGCCTGTTCCAAATTAATTGCCTCAGCCAGAACATGCCTTGCCCTGGTGACTGTTTCTCTATAGCTCAATCTATACTTCTGGGAGAAGCAAAATATAGAAGCAAAATTCTTTCTGAATCCAGGGATTAACTAATGATTGTAACAATTAATTAATAATTGGAAAGAGCTTATCGGTGCACTATTGAGTCCAGGAAAGCCACTTAAAAGTGCTAAAAATATGCCAAATAAAGAGGAAAGTGATTCAACGTTTAAGGGGGGAAAAGGCCTAAATAAAAAGCAGAGGAGTGGTGCCTGGGTGGCTCAATCAGTTAAGCATCCCAGTCTTAATCTCAGCTCAGGTCTTGATTTCAGGGCTGTGAGTTCATATCCCATGTTGGGCTCCATGCTAGGTGTGGAACCCACTTCAGAAAAAAATTTTAAAAAAGCAGAGGAAATTGTTACATCTCCTTTATCCTTTTGGTGAATGTTAGCAATTTCCTGAGAAAAAAGTGGAAACTTCTTGTATTATAATGGCTTAAAAATGTTTTCTCATAGATATTCTAAAGTCTAAACCTTTTTCTACAACTTTTACCCTGCCAAGTTTAAAAGTTTCCTATCACTCAAAATGGGAATTTATGGGAAATTTTATTTATGTTATTCAGTAAGCAATGCCTTGGGATAGTAACCAAAAAAAGAGCACTATAAAATTTATACTTGAGGGGCACCTGGGTCGCTCAGGTGTTCAGCATCTGCCTTCAGCTCAGGTCATGATCCCAGAGTTCTGGGATAGAGCCCCATGTTGGCCTTCCTGCTCTGTGAGAAGCCTACTTCTCCCTTCCCTACACCCCCTGCTTATGTTCCCTCTCTGGCTGTCTCTCTTAGTCAAATAAATAAAATCTTTAAAAAAAAAATTTATACTTCATCTCCAAAATAGAAGCCATGCTCAAAGTAGTATTTATAAACTGAATCATTTCCAGATACTTTATTATTCATTAAATTTGGTCTATACATCTCAAATCCTTCTCTTAACTGCAACTAAATATGTAGATTCTTTACTCTTTTGGAGCCATAAAGCATCAGAAAATAAAGTTATTATTTAAAACATTTGAAAATGTAAGGTCTCATGTCAAATAATTAAGTATAGTATTAACACCTACGTTATTGTTTGAATATTATCCACAAAAATACTAGCTGGATTTAAGGGAAGTAAGCTGATTTCTCATACTTCATTTTATTTCTAACATAGTTTAAGATACTTCTGAATGATGTAATAATTTATAATAATTTAGATAATAGTTATATTTTGATATTGAGAGACTTTGTTAAAGGACCTCATATTTTCTTAGATTAGAGTTAGGGACAGAGAGAGATTTAGAATGGTAAATTTTCACTCAGATGAGACCCTGAGTAGGCACTTGAAAAATATTTTTTAATATTTCATGTATAGACATATTAGAGTTTTCCTTGGCCACAAGACCCTTTCACCCCTCTGGCCCATCCCATCTCAAACATTTCTTTTTTTTTTTTTTTAAATAAACTCTATCCCCAAGGTGGGGCTAGAACTCACAACCCTGAGATCAAGAGCCACATGCTCTACCAACTGAGCCAGCCAGACACCTCAAATCGTCTAAAAGTAGGAGTTTGAGCAAGTGGGTGGCTTTCTTAGAAATTGCAGTTTACTTATTTAAATAAAACTAAAACTATTTAGAATATCCAAAAGCAAGAAAATGGAGTAATTCATGCCATCTTGTTCCTTTCCAAGTTTTCTTTATCCTGTATTCTGGACCAATTCTTTTAAAAAATGTAAAGTATTGCCTTTATTTTACTTATTGGTCTCATGGGCTATAATTTTTAGCAACGTAGTGCATTTAACAAAACTATATTAGAATACAAATTCTTTTTCCATTGATTTTTCTTAAAAACGTTGTATCTCATTATATTCTGATTTGGCCAGGAGAACTAGATTAGCCTAATAGATAATGGAAAAGAATCAGCAGTTAAGTTAGGGAGACCGTGAGGCTATAGCCAGTTTATTACAGTCCTGAAGTTGATTTATCAATATATATCAGTTTCAGGTATACAATATAGTAATTCAATAATTCACCCAGTCTTATCACAAGTGTGCTCCTTAATCCCTATCATCTATTTCACCCAAGAAACAGACTCTTAACTATAGAGAACAAGCTGGTGGTTACCGGATGGGAGGTGAGTGGGGAGATGGGTGAAATAGTTCATTTGATATTATTACAGACATTGGGCTAATTCCTGAACCTCTGGGTCCTTTAAGCCATTTTCAACCCCCAGGGGAAGGATTTATAACACTTTGTAGTGTTATAAATCCTGACTCCCTCCCACATCTCAAGCTGCCTCTAGTCTTGCTATTTGCCAATTTCTAGTACTTCTCTGAACCCAGTGAGCTCTCCTTTATCTCCAGACTTTCCAAAAGAAACATCCCTCTGCTTTGAATACAATTTTTCCCGTTTATTAAGCTAACTTCTTAAGGCCATCACGTAAACACTTCTTCCTTTGGGAAGACTTCCTTAGTCAACCATTAGAAAGATGTGTTGCTGCTGTGTACACCATATTCATTTTTCTGCTCACTGACTCATTCAGTTAGTCACTCATCCAACACACATTATTTGAACACTATTTCTATTATATTCCAGATACCTTGTATGATCTCTGTTGTACCAATTTTCTAACTTTATTTCTCTTGTTGGTTTGTCTGTCTTCTTCATTAGTCTCTGGGTTTTGTAAGAGGGGAGTTTTGTTAGTCTTGCTTGTTACCAGGTCCTCAAAGACTAAATCATTGTTTATCACATAATAGGTAATCAATAGACGTGTGTTGATCAAACATGGGTGAACAAACATGGGTTGAACAAACACGGGTGATCTTTTTTGTCCTTTAAATTCAAAACTAACTTTGTGTTTAAATATTAATTTCTCAGTAGGACAGCCAAGCACTTTTATATTTTGTAGTTTTGGGTTTTTTTTTAAAGATTTTATTTATTTATTTGATAGACAGAGATCACACAAGTAGGCAGAGAGGCAGGCAGAGAGAGGAGGGGAGAAACAGGCTCTGCCAAGCAGAGAGCCCGATGTGGGACTGGATCCCAGGACACTGGGATCATGACCGGAGCTGAAGGCAGTTGCTTAACCCACTGAGCCACCCAGGCGTCCCTACATTTTGTAGTTTTAAAAAGTATTGGAGTAACTTCCCACTAAGAGACCATGGCACTCCCCAAAGTACGGCTCCGGTCATTTTGCAGTCCATGGTGTTAAATCTTTGGAATACATAAGACAACAGCTAGGCCAGTGCCACATAAAGTTTTGTTTTAAAATTGAGGCCTGAGATAGATGGCCAGCTCAAATCTGAATCAGAGACTTAATTTGGTGGGAGGCCAAGGAGGCACACTTGGATTTAGCCAATGACTAAAGTTAATTAACTTTGAATTAAAATCAGAGAAACTGCCACTGTCCCTACATTCATAAAGGCACGTTGTACCCTGTCATCTTGACAGTATTACCCCTGTTAAGTGGCAGATTTTCTCATGAAGAAATGGTTTCTATTCAAAAAGGACAAAGGAGCAGGAAAAGGAAGAGAAGGCAGAGGAGGAGAAGCTGGAGGAAGGAGGAGGGAGAGAGAAGTAGCTATAACATTATGCTGCCTGGGCAAATGATCTAGAAGAAATATACTGTATAGTAAAGTGCAATGAGCAGCCACCTGGATTATTTACACTTCAACCAAACTGTCATTGAATTTTTGCTATCTAGCTATTTTTAACTAACCCACTGAACATTTATATTTCTATCACTATACCATCTAGTCTTCTCATGCTTTAAGTGAAGTGATTTCAGAGCACATGGAAATCTTTAACCAAACTGCTGTGTGTCTGGGAGTCCCCCAAGGGGTTAGGATTCGGTAAACTCCAAATGCAATATTGTGTTTGTCTAAGCAGAGTGAAGAGCAAGTAATCTGGTGGACTTCACCCTTTCCAAAGGGAAGGAGAAAAGTGGTTTTTATATCCAATCCAAGTCTGGTCGATTGCACCCAAAGTGAAAGAGGCTCACCTGCTTGTATTAAAGTCTCATCCTGAGGGGCCAGCATCTTATTTCATAAACACACACACACACACACACACACACACACACACCACGTAGGTGTCTGCTGGAATCTTCTCCAGGAACCCTGGAGGGGGTTGGGCAGTGAGCCAGCTTTGCACTCTCCCTTTGCCTGCTCCAGAACGCCAGCATCTCCTGGAGGATGCTTTCCATAAGCCTCTGATGCCTGATCTTTGTAGCTGCCACCCAGGGAATGCCTCTCGACTGCCTGGCTCTGGAGGCCAGGGAACTTGCATTCCTGGTCCTATGGGACTATAAGAACTAGTGACATCCAGAAAGGAGCTCATATTCCCATCCAGTGCCCTGATTTTGTGACTGCTGCCAGGGGATGACTCTCCAACCAATGGAGCTTAAGCTTGTGGCTCCTACCAGAATATAACCCATGGAGAAAGAGTCATTAACCAGCTGCCACCCCTGGGGCACAACGAGAGGCAACAGATTCAGGAGGTCAGTCTTTTCCACGGAGGAGGCCTATTAAGTAATCCTGGCTGCTGCCTGAGGGGCAGATTTCTAATTCAACACACTTCATGGGACTGACAGTGATCCTTCCCAAAGACCTCAGAGGGCAAGCACGATCTTTGTTCTTTCCCTCTACCACACTCCAGAGTCCCCGTGTCTCCTGCAGGGGGATTTTACACGTGGCTGGTGCTCTGCTTTTTATGTGTGGCACCCCGATTTTTGCAGCTACCACTCTGAGGAAGCCTCTTGATTGTCTGGTTCTGGTAGCAAGTAGTGGTTTGCATTCCTGGGTGCCACAGGACTGTGGAAATTAGAGAGACAGTCTTTGGCAGGCTGTTGCCCGTGGGTACTGTGCAGGGGCAAATGGAGCCACATCCCCAGTCTTTCCATGAAGGAGGACTCTTGGCTTACCCTGGAGCCTCAGCCTGATGCAGGCTTCAGGGACATCAGGTTTGGCACACACCTAGTGAACTATGGAGCTGCCTTCTCTCAAGGAGTGCAGGCTGTGGACACCATCTTGGACGTTCCCTCTGCCTTGTTGCCACTCACTGGGATCTCAGAAAAGGGCTTTTTGATCATTTGGAGCCCCACCTTTCTGTGGCTGTCAACCAGGGGATACCACCAGAGAGCCTGGACACCACCAGAGAACCCTAGGATTATGCATATTTACATACTTTTAAAAGCTGCTGCTTATAGGTCTGACTTCCAAATTGCCTGAATCTAAGGGCTAAGATCCTCCCCTTAGGGACCTGACAGGTCTTAGCACATCCTCACTGATGGGAGGCTATTAAAAATATGATAGCTGCTGCCCAGACAAGCACAAAGGTTTAAGAGACAACCAGAACTGAGGCAAAGTTGTATGACAAGCTTCATCTACTGCATGGAGCCACTCCTTCAAGACTGGGAGAGATGGTTGTTCATCACCTGTATAGAAGCTAATAGAATTAAGCAAGATAAAGAACAGAGGAATATGTTCCAAAAGGAGAGAGGGAGAACAAGATTAAAAACTCAGAGAAAACCTTTAATAAAAGGGAGATAAATAATTTGTTTGATAAAAAGTTTAGGATAGTTGTCATAAAAATGCTCATTGAATTGGGGAGAAAAATGGATGAACACAGTGGGAACTTCAACAAAAAGATGGAAATATAAGAAAGTACCCAAGAGTAGTCAAGGGGGGCGCCTGGGTGGCTCTGTGGGTTAAAGCCTCTGCTTTCGACTCAGGTCATGATCCCAGGGTCCTGGGATCGAGCCCCACATCGGGCTCTCTGCTCTGTGGAGAGCCTGCTTTCTCCCCTCTCTCCCTGCCCACCTCCCTTGCCTACTTGTAATCTCTGTCTGTCGAATAAATAAATAAAATCTTAAAAAAAAAAAGAGTAGTCAAAGGGCTGAAGAATACAGTAACTAAACTGAAAAATGCACTAGAAAAGTTAAGCAACAGACTAGAAGAAGCAGGAGAAAGGGTAAGTCAGCTCAGAGACAAGGCAGTGGAACTCACACTATTAGAGCAGCAAAATGAAAATGGAATGATGGAATATTAGTCAGCCATAAAAAGAATGAAATCTTTCCATTTGTGACAACATAGATGGACCTCAAGGGCATTGTGCCCTTGAGAAAGAAAAATACCACATGATCTCTCATATGTGGAATCTGAAACAAAACCAAACAAGCTCACAGAAACAGAGAACAGATTGGTAGAGTTGTCAGAGGCAGAAGATGGGGGGAGAGAAATGGGTAAATATATATTTATTTAAATATATATACTTAAATATATACATATTTACTTAATTTACTTAAATATATATACATGTTTAGAAACCTAAATATACCATACCACTACTAAATATTATGTGGTCAAATATTTAACATCATGGAAAAAAATTAATGATATAGTGTAAAGTGAAAAACTGGCTTCCAAAATTTAATAAGTTCATAAAATTTATTTCCACTGTGTAAAACAGTATATACACATATTTATCCAGAATATATGCACAGAAGAAAAAAAATCAAAGGGTATATCTCAAAATGTTAGCATTGCCCATGTCTAGGTATTTATACTATGAATACTTTAATTTCAATGCCTTTGTATACATTTTCTAAATTTCCTCCAAATTGTTAGACTTACAAGAAAAATCAATTAACATTTTTTGCATATATTATCTAAAGATTAAAGGAGGGTATAATAGTAGTTTACCAACTGTGGTTGTGAGTTCATTTAAATCATCTTATGTTAAGAAAGTATTTATGATCTTTTATGGAAAGGTAATTTATTATTATTTAGATATGTTTATATAATTCTTACTGAAATATATAACTCATATGCCTTTTCTTTTGCTTAGAATGGAAAAAATGATAATAATACATGAATATTTTTAACAAGAAACTATTGCAATCATCTAAGATAATTTTGAATGTTCCAGGTCCCTATGTTCAAGTGTCTAATATTTTAAAGATAAATAGGCTGAATCCAGGTATAGAATTTAATTAAATTCTAATATACCTTCTACAACAACAAATAATCTCTCTCTCTTTATTTCTCTCTCCCTCCCTGCCTCCCTCTCTCTCTCTCTCATCCACCTACTCATACACACACACTCTCTCTCTCTATCACATACACACACACACACACACACACACACACATATCATAAATGGTACTGTGCTTCCTGGCCTTGAGCGCTTACCATTTTTTCTAATGAAAAGATCTTTTTTTCAAACAAATATAGGGGAGTAAACGTAGCATATACAACCATGTGTGGAGATTGTATTGCTGAAGAACCTGTAGAAAAAACATATACCATGTCATGGAGATTCTAGCCAAATGGGTCTGTCAGTAGATCATTCCAGATTGTTCAAATTCCTTAATGAGCACATCTTTGCATGTGAAAAATAGGTAAATGACTGTAAACGCATTTAATAAATGTTAAATATTACATATGCATCTATTTTATAAAACATTTTGTTAGTTTTGCCTTCATCATAATACCATTTAATTGCTTAAGAAATCATTTTATGTCACTATAAAAAAAGTTATCAGAAAAACTCTAGCTATTAGTCAATGTCACTTATAATAGTCTACAACGATCATATTCAAAAGGAATGATTTTAAAATTGAAATATTTTTAGCTTTCATAAATAAAACCTTATTTTGAATTTAAAGAATTTAAAGAAGGCTAGAACTTTCTATGTCAAGAAGAAATAAAACATAGATATATTTGGCCAGGAAGTTTCTTTCTTTCTATCTATCTATCATCTATCTATCTATCTATCTATCTATCTATCATCTATTTCCAGGATAGTTAGCATACAGTGTTATATTAGTTTCAGGTGTACAATATGGGCTACTTAATATTTAATGTTTCTGAGCATCACTTATTTTTTCACATATTTCTCAAGAGACCTGAAATTACTATTTTGATTCAGTATGAGTTTGTTCTTTAAAGAGTCTGGCTAAAGTGGTATAATTTATTTTTCTCTATTATCTTTATTTTTAATTAAAAAGTTTGTTTTATCCCTTTAAAAATTCAAGCACTAATATTGAACTGTATTGGATATTTATTAAAGAATAATATTTTAGAGCCACAAAATGCAAGTTAAATATGAACCAAGATCAATCTAGAAAAGATTAAAATGTAAAATATATGAAACTTATGAAAACATATTTTTACATTTAAATTAAACTTTGTATATTTTTCATGGAGCAGAGACCTGAATCCAGGAATTTACACACACACACACACATACACACACACATACATATATACATATATAGTTTATTTATACAGAGGAAGGCATGTACTAACATATAGTTAAATATACTAATATGTAATTACATTTTATATTTATATAGCTTATGTAATTATATATTAATATTTATGGATATTTTACAATGTGTCAAATAATATACATTGTATTTTATGTAGTATGTTATATATATTATAATATGCTATATATAACAATATGTAACAGATTATTTGTTATATGTTAATACATAACATATACATTTATTAGTATATGTCCTCCTCCATGCAAACACTTCTGTGACGTACCATAAGAACTTGGACAACCTTGGCTTCTGTCTACCTCCAAGCTTTGCCCTCACATGCATGCATGTTGATTTGAGAGTTCAACAATTATGGGCAAACTTGAGCAAGCTTATTCAGATATGTCTAAACAGGCAATACACTTTTATATCCCAAAGTTGTATTCCAACTTTGTAAACTCCAAAGTTTCCCAATATTTTAGGAGGCAGCTAAAGTAACTATTATTCTAGAATACTGAAATCTTACAATCTGACAGAGACTGCAGTGAGTACTGTACATCTGATGAGGGTCTTGAAGCATGGAGTGACCATTTGAATTTTTCTTTTTCCTTTTCTTTTTCTCCATTTTTACTCTTTTTCTTCCCAACATCTTTTGCATCTGCTTTTTCTAACATATTAAAAATATATATGATAAATCTTTTAACTATAAGAACTCAAATTATATTACTTATTCAGTTATTATGTTGAAAAGGTGGCCAAAACAATAATGTTACTTAAATGTAAAACAATAGCCACAAATTTCCCAAAATACTACTCACCTCTAATTAGAAAGATCAAAATAAAACAATAGAAAACTTTGAAAATTGACAATGTACTGCCAAAGACATGAAGAATTATTGGTTATTGGCTATACATTTTTTTTTGCTAAATGGAGATGATCATTTGAATATTATATATATTATATCTAACAATATATAATTTTATATATTATATATAGTTTTAGGTTAGTTTTCTCATTTTAGAATGAGGCTAGTTTTCTCATTCATCCTCCAGCATCATAAGATGTATATCTACTGTTTTCTCACAGAAAATGCTCTTTCCACATTCCCTCATCTTCCTCAAGAAATCCCTCTCATCTTTGCTCAAAATTCCTTAGGGAATTCTTCCCTGATGCCCTAGACTAAGTATGCACTCCCATACTTTTCTGTATTTTCCTTCAAGGCTCATATCTTAGTATATAGTAATGGTTTTTAGAATTAAAATTAATGTTAGTCTCTCTCACTATTCATAAGCACTAGGAGATAAGTTCCACATCTGATTTTGTTCAACGGAGTATTGTTAGTTCCTGGAACATTTATTGGAATTCTACTCAGAAAACAATATATCTGAATGGATGGATATACATATGTTAATTTGTGATACATGAAAAAAGTCTTCTAAGTTCAAACTAATTTGAGATATGCTAGGTAAAACAAATTTAATCAGCCTTATTTGTCTGTTTCCTTTCACAAACTAATGCACATTAGGTCATTTAAAGAAGGGCTTATGATAGGCAGATATCACTCATACATTGATCTTGGTAAACTCTTGAGGAACATTTATAGCAATAACTTCTGCATGGTAAATGCTGGTAGATAAGATCTTGCTAAGGAAAAATTTGGGCAAAATATAAGATTTCATAAAACAAATATTTTAAACATCATTATAGATGCTTTCGAGGTATATAAAAATCTGAGTATATCCTAGTATATTTAATTCTACTGTATTATAAAAGCATTATTATTCATATGCATAGCTATATGAAATATTTTAGAAAATATAAAATAATTACTCAATATATTTCTCACTTTAAGATCACACACTTTGTAAAATTACTTGACATTATTTTATTTTCAAATTTGATCTTCTACCTTACAACAAATGGTCAGCAAATCAAAATCCATACTGTGTCTATTTTGCACTTCCTTGATGGGAGAAAAAAGGCAAAATAGGACAATTTTCCTCTTTGCAGTTTTGCTCCATTCCACTCTACATATAACATATAAGGAAGTGTGTCTGATGGAAATTGATGCTTAATGTGTCTTCCTATGTTAATACTACATTATTTCAGTATCATCAAAATATATAGTTGCCCTTGATTTTTAAAGAGAGCAAAATGTGGAATAATAACCAACATCTAGTAAACAGCATTACTAGTTCTAAAATCCTAGAATGATAAGATCCTAATTATTTTCACAACACAGTAAATGATAATGACAATAAATAATCATTAAATTCAGCAATGAATGTAAATCACTTATACACAATATCCATATTGAACACATGAATGACATTGTAATATGAAATGTCTTACCCTTTGGAGCTTTGTCACTTTTCTCAGGTACCTTTAGAGCTGTTGTTGAACCTTCAGGTTTGAATTCTTTGCTGTCCTTCACTGGTTCCTTTAACTTCGCATCTAACATAGCTATTTTGCTTTCAGAACTGGACTCAACTGACAGCTTAAATTCAGGCAATATTTCTTTCAAGAGCTCCCATACTTTGTCCATATATCCTGGGCTTAGATAAAACACATCAATGTTAATTTCCAAATCAAAAAGAAATAGAAAATCTTAACAGACCAATTACTAGCAAAGGTATTGAATCAGCAATCAAAATAATCCCAAAAAACAAAACTCCAGGCTTCACTGGTGAGTTCTACCAAATATTTAAAGAATAATTAATACCAATTCTTCTCAAACTCTTTGGAAAAATATAGAAGGAACACATTCTAACTCATTTTATAAAGCCATTATTACTTTGATACCAAAATCAGATAAAGATAACACAAATAAAGGAAATTGCTGACCAAAATCTCTGATGAGCATAGATGTAAAAATCCTCAACAAAATATTAGCAAATAGAATTCAACAATACATTAAATAAGTGGGATTAATTCCAGGGATGTAAGTAACTATGATTCAACATTTGCAAATCTATGTGATACACCACATTAAAAATGAATGATAAAAATCATAAAAGTCATCTCAAGAAATAGATGGAGAAAAAACACTGACAAAATTTAACATCCATTTATGATAAAAACTTTCAGCAAAGTGGGTATTGAGAGAACATACTGCAACATAATTATGACCATATATGACTAGCCCACAGCTAATACCATACTCAGTCAACTGTGAAAATCGAAATCCTTTTCCTCAAGATTAGGAACAATACAAGGATGCCAACCCTCACCATTTTTATTGAATAGTATTGCAGTTCTTAACCAAAGCAAGTAGGCAAGAAAGAGAAATAAAAGGCATCCAAATTAGGTAGGAAGAAGTAAAATTGTCGCTATTTGCAAATGATATAATATATGTAGAAAACCCAGAAGATGCCACCAGAAACTATAAAGCCAATAAATGACTTCAGTCAGGTTGCAGGATACAAAATCAATATACAAAAATCTGTTGCACTCTATACACTAGATGAATCATCAGAAACACAAATAAAGAAAACAATCCCATTTACAATCTCATCAAAAGGAGTAAAATACCTAGAAACAAATTTAACCAAGGAGGTGAAAGACTTGTATACTTAAAACTATAGGACATTAATAAAAGAAATTGAAGATGACACAACTAAGTGGAAAGGCATTCTGTGCTCATTGACTGGAAGAATTAATATTGTAAAAATGTCCAGACTACCCAAAGTCATCAACAGTCTCAATGCAATCCCTATCAAAATTCTAATGACATTTTTCAGAGAAATAGGAAAAACAATCATAAAATTTGTATTGAACCACAACAATCTCTTAATAGCCAAAGCTATTGTGAGAACGGACAAAGCTGGAGGCCTCACACTTCTTGATTTCAAGCTATGTCACAAATCTATAATGACCAAACAATATGCTATTGACATATAGACATTTAGATCAGTGGATCACAATATAGAACTAAGAAATAAACCCATCTATATACAGTCAATGAACTTAAGACAATGGAGTCAAGGACACACAATGTGGAAAAGATAGCCTCCTCAAGAAATGGTGATGGAAGAATTGGACAGCCGTATGCAAAAGGATGAAACCAAACCACTGTCTTACACTATACACAAAAATCAGTTCTTAATGGATTAAAGATGTGAGTGAATGGTTTTATATGGTTTTTCCATAAAACTCTTATAGAAAACATAGGTTTCTTGACATTGGTCTCATACTGTTTTTTGTTTGTTTGTTTGTTTTGGATTTGACTCCAAAGGCAAGGGCACAAATACAAAAATTAAAAGTAAGGCTATATTAAACTGAAAAGCTTCTGCATCACAAAAGAAATCATCAACAAAACGAAGAGGCAACCTACTGAATGAAAGAAAATATTGCCAAATCATATATCTGATGGAGTTAAAAATGTATGAAGTACTCATACAACTCAATAGCAAAAAAAAAACAAAATAAAATGAACCAAAACCCCCAAATTCTCCAACTAATAAATGGGTAGAGGATTGGAAAAGACAGTTTTCAAAAAAAAAACAAAAAAACGCATGCAGATAATCAAAGATACATGAAAAGATATTCAGCATCACTAATCATCAGGGAAATACAAATCAAAACCACAATGAGATTTTACTTCATAACTGTTAGAATGGCTGTTATCAAAAAACAAGAAATAACAGATATGGCAAAGATGTGGAAAAAGAAACTTTATGCACTGTTGTAAATTGGTGCACCCACTATGGAAAACAGCATGGAGTGTCTTCAAAAAAACTCAAAAAGAACTACCATATGATCCAATTCCAATCCTGGAATTATCTGAATAAAAAGAAAACACCATTATAAAGAGATATGTGCACACCTGTGTTTACTGCAGCATTATTTAAAAGAGCCAAGATATGGATAAGGAAGGTGTGGCATATTATATTTATGTATGAATATTACCCACATTATATATATATTTATATATAATGGAATATTATCAGCCATTAAAAAAATTGAAATCTTTCCATTTGTGACAACATGGATGGATCTAGAGGATATAATACTAGATGTAAAAAGTCGAAGACAAATACCATATGATTTCATTTATATGTAGAATGTAAAAGACAAAACAAACAAAAGTATTTACCCCAAAGATACAGACATAGTGAATAAAAGAGCCATCTGTACCCCAATGTTCATAGCAGCAATGGCCACAGTTGCCGAACTGTGGAAAGAGCCAAGATGCCCTTCAGCAAACGAATGGATAAAGAAGATACGGTCCATATATACTATGGAGCATTATGCCTCCATCAGAAAGGATGAATACCCAAGTTCTGTATCAGCATGGACAGGGCTGGAGGAAATTATGCTGAGTGAAATAAGTCAAGCAGAGAAAGTCAATTATCATATGGTTTCACTTATTTGTGGAGCATAAGGAATAACACGGAGGACATCTGGAGATAGAGAGAAGTTAGTTGGGAGAAGTCGGAAGGGGAGACAAACCATGAGAGACTGTGGACTCTGAAAAACAAACTGAGGGTTTTGGAGGACAGAGGGGTGGGGGTTGGGTGATCCTGATGGTGGGTATTAAGGAGGGCACATACTGCATGGAGCACTGAATGTGGTGCATAAAAAATGAATCTTGGAACACTGAAAAAATAAAAAAATAATAAAAAAAATAAAAAAAAGAATTCCTGAGCCAGAAACCTGAAAACAAACAAACAAAAGAAAACAGACATGCAGATACAGGAAATAAACCACTGGCTATTTGAGGGGGGAGATATTGGGGTGGAGTGAAATAGGCGAAAGGATTAAGAGGTACAAATTTCCAGTTATAAAATAAATAAGTCATGGTGATACAACATATAGCATAGAGAATATAGTCAATAATATTGTCATAACTATATTGTAACAGATGGTAACTAGACATCACAGGGATCATAAAAATGTTGACTCACCATGATCAATGCCTGAAACTAACAGGATATTGTATGCCAATTATATTTCAGTTTTAAAAAGCGAGGTGACCAGTTGCTCTATTCCAGATGAACTACGTACCAACATCAGAGAAGTGTGCCTAGAAACTAATCATCTCTTCATTTGAAATCATTTTCTTGTACCCACAGAGACTTATCATTGATGGTGTTTCTATTATTATATGGAGAGTCAAAATGTTTTTTTCTTTCTTTTCAAATGCACTAATTGAAGGAAAACATAAGAGGCGAGGCCAATAAATGTATGTAGACCAGTGCTTTCCTTTGGTGCTCCCACAGGAGAGTGGAAGGGAAGGTGTTTGTTGAAAATGCCACAGAATGCTTTCATCCTAACTGATCCTTCACGTGGGAAAAAGTTCTAATAGTCAACACGAGCATGGAACTTCAGCACTTTAATTCTCCTTGACCCCTGTAAAACCATGAACACTCCTGCAGGTCCCTCAGAGGCTTTCTCTTCACATTCTAATCGTTCCTGTTCCTGGTAACAGAAACGTCCCACTCCTGAATATATCATGTGGCCCTGAGAATATTGTTCTCCCGCCCTTACTGGGCCTCTCCATCCTTTCCTTTAGACAAACCCAGTAAAGACTCAGACCAAGTGAGAACACTCTCCATGAAACCCTACTTGACCCCTGCTTGCATCCTTGGCTGATGGCAATTGCTTCTATATTTCAACCTAAACATTTCTTGACAATCATCTATATAGTATTTCATGCCATCCTTTTCATTTAATAGTACATAGGTATGCATAAATAAATTTTGCAATTTTATAGTATAATTATAATGTAAAACTATGTGAATAATGTGGCAGAATACTCATGGGAAAAATTATAAATCATACATAGATCAAAGTATGTATTTTTTTACTTTTTAGTTGTATTTAGGAGAAAACTGATACATTTGAATGCTTGGATCAGTCTCACGTATTCTTCTTTAGAATTTTCCCTGTTTTCAAAGTTTAACTACTAATTATCATGCATATATCTAGATGATATTAAATAATCTAGTGATAGTCACTAGAGAGGGAAAGAAACTTACAGCAATTATGTACCTACAGTACAGTAGCTACTTTTCTATCACCTACTCACTTATCTTTGGAACAACCATATAGAAAAGTCATTTTATACCCACTTCACATATAAAGAAGCTGGGGCCCAGAGAAATTACATTACTTGCAAGATTCACACAGCTTCAAACTGAAGTGTCAGAACATAAATCTAGCATAGCAACCAGAAATTCATGCAACAAATACATCTAAAACTTATCAAAATTTTTATTATTAATTTTAAGGTAGTCTACGAAACACTTTTCAGTTTTCATGTATGACTCTGGCAAGAGATAATTCACAATTTCTAATTGACTAATTTTCTAGTTGAAAATTATTTTGGTTTCCTATTTCTTCACTATCTTTCAATGGACTTCTGAGGATTTCATGTCTTTGCTGTGTTTATTCACTACTACACAGGAAAAATTAAGGCACAATCATAAGCATTCCATCAATTCTGAAGATAAAAATTTAGAAAAGTCCAGTTTTAAACCTCATTCTGTTTCTACCTCCCTCCACTAACATTACCCATAGTATTTCAAGAAATATTCTCTTTTCTTAGATATCAGAAAAAGATTTTCCATGAGAAGACCTATATAGATCATTCCCTAAAAAACATGATCAGCTCTCCCTTAAGGAAAGCAGTCCTTTGAGGAAGGGGTCTACTTTTCTTCTTTTTCTTTTTTTCCCCTGCAGATATGTTTATTTGAACCAAGCAACAGCTAGTTTATCCTGCCGAAAAGATGCTTCAATGGTAGAATCCAGGTCACTGGGGACTGAATTCAATCTCCTCTAACCTGGATCCTTTGAGAATGGTACCTTTCCAATACAAACCAAAGATTGGAAATAATCCGATAACTATGCTACGGATTTGATTTTATAAAAACCAAACCACTCTGGGCTTCAGTTTCCTTGTTCATAATGACACATAACCAACTGATGAGGCCATATGAATGATTAAATAATATTTTCAGGACTATGGTTTTTAATTAGAAATACTATATTAAAATGCCTAATGCCTAGTAGGTGTTTCATTATTATTATTTCCTAATACGTGTGGCTAATAAAAGTTGCCTTTATGTTTCTGTATTGAATAAGTGTAGTAACTGTATAAGTATAAAGGGACTCATGTAAATAGTTTACCATAATAAAGAATGAACATTGTTTTCATATTTGTGATCCAGATATTTAAAGATTAATTCACAGTCTTTTTAAAGAAACAGAATATTTCAGGATAAATTCCTGAAATTCTCAAGGAATTTTATAGAATACTATAAAACAGTGTTTTCACAAACATTTTGTAGAATATGTCATTTATTGATGTTTTCTTGAAGATTAAGAATGTTTAATTCGAGAAACATTACTGGGGAAGAAAGAAAAAAAATATATATGAAGAAGTTAATGGTAAAACCTACTGGAGAGAGATCACTTCCGGCAACCATCCTGTGAGTGCGTGGATAACAGTGAACTCCCCTAGTTCTCTCCTCTCCGCTATATGGTTGCTAAAAAGGCAAATGCACAATGGCATAGTTAGTAGCCATGATAATAATAATAATAAACAACGATATAGCAATAAAAAATGTGGGGGTCATAGTGGTTACCTATTAGAATACAAGAAAATACTATTGCAAAAGCCAGATGATTTGTTTTGTTAAAGTGTTTAAAGACATCCAAAGATAAAATTTTGTGTTTATTTTAAAAAACATGCTATAAGCTTTATTTTAAAAAGATATGTTAATATTCATGTCATATACATAAAACATATTCACATATATTATAAAATATGTAAACTTAGATGATATATATTTCATATATTCAGTATACTAACATGTTCTTTAAAAAATAGAACAGTGTCTTTTATCCTTGTGATTTTAGTTTCTATCCTTTTTTTTTAAGATTTTATTTATTTATTTGACAGAAAGAGAGATTACAAGTAGGCAGAGAGGCAGGCAGAAAGAGAGGGGAAAGAAGGCTCCCCGCTGAGCAGAGAACCCGATGTGGGTTTCCATCCCAGGATCCTGGGATCATGACCTGAGCTGAAGGCAGAGGCCTAACCCTCTGAGCCACCCAGGAGCCCCATAGATTATGAATTTTGATGTGTCTACATATGTCACAGATAACAAAAATCTCTTGGAGTAGTTCACAGTCTAGTCTAAACTCCTCTGTGGATAATCTTACTTAGGAAACAACTGGCAAACCTCATAAAAATAATATTCTGTCCTTTGCATAGCTCACAATGGTATTGACATAATTACTACACATTAATTTTTAATGTAGAAAGATAAAACTCATATGAAAATAATTGCTATATACTATTAAATCTGAGGAAAAAATGAATAGACAAATATAAATTTTACCTCACAGTACAGGTATCCACTAGGAAGCCTCAGAAGTGTTTTAAATCTAGTCTGTCCTTTATTTTCATGCTGGATTTATCTATTTTTTAAAATAACAATAATCCTATTTCTTAGGTTGCTATAAAATTCTATGGAACTGTAGCTTTAAGAAAGACAAATTGCCACTCCAATTTTCCAGGTCACAGGTTTAACAATTCACTGATATTAATTCAGCTCTAATTCTCAGAAATTCAAGTTAGGTCTGAGAATTAGGAACATGAGGAACATTATTTTCTTTCAAAACAAACAAACATAGCTGTCACCAGTGTGAATATTTAGTACTATTCAGCTACCTAAAAAGATCTGGGCTGAGTTGTTTTAAAAAAAAAAAAAATCATTGAAATTTACAGTTGTGAGCTGGGTGAAACAAATTTCAAACAGGAAATCAAAGGTTGGTGAAAGAAGAGGATGGCAGTAGGAGTGGCTGGTTTTGTTGTGTAGCCATGGGAAAGAGAAAGAAAGGGGAGCCAAAACAAAATCCACAAAAAGCAGAGCAGAGGTCTGATGACAGACAAGGTTATGTTTCCTGAAGGGGAGGAGGCTGAGCTTTGAACAAAGGGCTGAAGTGGTCTCTGTTAGAACATGTGGGTGTTCCATGGAGAATGAGATGCTCTCACACCCTGTAGGAGGGTGAAGGGTATCAAATTCAAACCAGTGCCATGTATGTGAGAATTCTCCGACTGAGCAATGATACAAAGTTGCCGTGCCTTTGCAAAACAAGCATCTAAACTATTTTTGCATGGCTATGGTGGGGATGGATTGGCCTAGGGTGTCTGTAGGGGGAAGCCAAGAGAATGAACACAGCAGACATGTCTCATATACGTTGATGCACAAGACATGCAGGAATGGAAGATGCAAGAAGATTTCACAAGAGTATTGAAGCAAATATGAGTAGTTTTCATCACGAATGTATTAAAAGGGACCAATGTTACCAAAAACATGAAGAACATACTGACATCCCTCAGAAGAGTTCAGGTTTTCCAGATTAGTGGATTATTGCTGCACATACAGAACCTAACTTTTTTTTTTTTTAAATTTAACAGAGAAAGACAGAGAGATCACAAATAGGCAGAGAAGCAGGCAGAGAGAGAGGGGGAAGCAGGCTCCCTGCTGAGCAGAGATCCCGATGTGGGGCTCGATCCCAGGACCCTGAGGTCATGACCTGAGCTGAAGGCAGAGGTTTAACCCACTGAGCCACCCAGAGCCCCAGAACCTAATATTTGAACTGGATCCAGGATATATTATTTCGTATTTAGATGAACCAATATTTCTCCCTACAAACCAACTTTTTTCTCACACTAAGCCAAAACATTATTTCTCATGATCACTCGCCATTTGCAAGAAAGCATTAGATATAGAATAATTTTTGAATATTTTTTCTTGGGAGAATGCTATCTTATTGCTGGCTAACCCAATATTTCAATTAGTGATTTTGGCATATTCAGTTTTATATTAGAACATTTACATTGTTTGGAAAGAAAACTCCTTTACATTGATTTAAAAAAATAAGGCTATGTGATATAGATGTATAGCTGTCTATTGTCTTTTTGTTTTTATATAAGTGAGTGATCATTCTTCCTTCTACATACTCAACATTTGCCAGCTTAATGATAGCTTTACACAGAAGCATTGGCCAGAGTTCAAATTCACAGGTTGTGGCTGGAAGCAATAGATTGTTATCCTCATCAAAAGGCAGAAAGTCATCAATAGTTATCTTTCTCCAGCAACCCTAAACAGGAGAAAAAAAGGAATGCATCAGTGACTAACATTATTTTCCCTCATCCATTATTGTACAACACTGATGTGACTTTTCAGTGTTTTTTAATTTTACCTTAGCTTCTTACATCTAAAGCCTAGCATACTGGTTTTCAATACTACCATGGCTGGGAATTTGAGTTCATTATTTTATGTAATGTCAGCACATCCCTATCTATATCAACAGGTATGTTGAATCATTATATCAAATATGTCACTATTTCTGAGGTCTTTTTTAAAAATTTTATTTATTTATTTGACAGAGAGAAGAGAAGAGAGAGAACACAAGCAGGGGGGGAGTGGGACAGGGAGAAGCACGCTTCCCACCAAGAAGGGAGCCCAAAGTGGGGCTCATTCCTAGACCCTGGGATCATGACCTGAGCCAAACAAAGGCAGATGCTTAATGACTAAGCCACTCAGGTGCCCTCTTCTGAAGTCTTGTAAACATATTCTTGGGTACCCCATCCTACATAATGCACTAAATTGAAGAGTTTCCAATAGCAGAACCAAAACATTATACAGCCATAGATAAGTTTTGCCATAATTAAATAACTCAATATAGTCATAACACAAATTCCCCAAATATAAGTAATTATTGTTTATCCTGCTAGAGTCAGTGATATTAAACTTCCAATTACCAGATTGCTTCTGCTTCTAATAAAGGTCTAATTCTTAACATTAAGTTGACTAATACTTTATTGAATAAAATCATGATATATTTTCCTGTACACATATGACTTCATAATTAAAAGTTTAAGACAAATGATAACACTAATGATTATGGAGTCCAAAAACTATATTTTTTTAGATTTTGATTTTACATGTTAAAGTTTATCGTGGATTTATTCCTTTGCCCAAGAAATATTTCAGCAGTGGTGTGACCACTGTGAACATAAAAATCTGGAAAACACCTGGCCTAAACCATTGCATTGTTTTGAGTCTAGTGGGAGAAGACATATACGCAAACAATATCAAACATAATAGTTCAAAGTGTTCTAGGACCAGAAAAGAAGGTGTGACAAAATATAGCTTGTAGAAGTCTTCACAAGAAGTTAACATCTGAACTGAAGATTCTTTTAATCCACTTCTTTGAGTCCACTTTTCACAAGTAGATAGGAGCAATAGGGTGAAACATGGTCTCTTTGCATGGCACTTGTAAGTCTGAACTCATATTGCCTTTCTTAGTGGTTGCATGTCTTTCTTTCTTCCCTAAGAGTTGAGGTAGGGCAAGACAAGATTAAACACTGGAGTTTAGCCACTCTAATTTCAAATGATATGACCCAAAAGAATACCCAGTAAGATAAGTCAGACACAAAAGGACAAATATTGCATACTTCTACTTATATGACATATCTGGAAAAAAGCAAATTTGCAGACAAAAGACATGATAGAGGTTACCAGGGACTGGGTGAAGAAGAGGATGAAAAATTACTGTTTAATAGGTATAGAGTTTCTGTTTGGGATGATGAAAAGCTGTAGAAGGAGATAGTCTTGATGGTTGTACAACCTTGTAAAGATATGTAATGCCTCTGAATTGTACATTCAAATTGTATGGTCAAATGCTAAATATTACATCATGTATATTTTACGACAATAAAAAACTAATAATAGCGGTTCCTTTTCTACACTTTAATTTTCAAAAAAATTTTTGAAGGAACCAGTTGGATCCCTATGAAGGAAAAGTTTTAAACCAACATAGGAACTTAACTTAACTAGTTCAACGAATATCATCTGCTTCCAGCTAATCAATAACATATCTCAATTGAGAATGCTTTGATTGCTAAACTGTACAGTCTAAATAGATGAACTACATGGTATGTGATTGCATCTCAAAACAGCTATTATGAAAAATAACTGGGAAACGTGTTCAGTATTACATATCTAAAATTTAACTAGACATCAGGAATTTTTTTGATTCCTTGATATTAATACATTGGTTGGGTTGCCTCCTTAAAGTTTATGAAGAAATTAAATATTATATATATAGGGGCACCTGGGTGGTCCAGTTGTTAAGGGTCTGCCTTCAGCTCAGGTCATGATCTAAGGGTCCTGGGAGCCCAACTGGTGGAGCTCAGCTGGGGGTCTGCTTGTCCCCCTCCCTCCGCCCCACCCCCTCACTTATCCTCACTCTCTCTCTCAAATAAATACTTTAAAAAATATATTACATGGGGCACCTGGGTGGCTCAGTGGGTTAAACCCTCTGCCTTTGGCTCAGGTCATGGTCTCAGGGTCCTGGGATCGAGCCCCACATTGGGCTCTCTGCTCAACAGGGAACCTACTTCCCCCCGCCCTGCCTGTCTCTCTGCCTACTTGTGATCTCTGTCTGTCAAATAAACAAACAAAATCTTTTAAAAAAAATAAAATAAAAAATATATATTACATATAAATATATAATATATAAATAGTATATAATATAAATATATATAAGATGTCATTGAGTTTACTTATTTGAGCCCTTATCATACAAAACTGAAACATTTTTACAAGGTTTTTTTTTTTAATTTTATTTATTTATTTATTTGACAGACAGAGATCACAAGTAGGCAGAGCAGCAGGCAGAGAGAGGAGGAAGAAGGCTCCCTGCTGAGCAGAGAGCCCTATGTGGGGCTCAATCCCAGGAGTCTGGGATCATGACCTGAGCTGAAGGCAGAGGCTTAACCCACTGAGCCACCCAGGTACCCCTACAATTTTTTTTTTAACTGCATGTAAATGATGAACATTGGGCAGTTTTTACTGAGATTACTGTGTTAGCAACACATAATTTTAAATGACTATCAAAATATTTAATTACTTTACATACTTATGAAGAAGGATGCCTCCTTTATTAGTATAAATATAAATTACCAAAAGTTACTTTAGAACGCAGTCATGTTCAAATCTTAATATCTTTCTAGGTCAAGATAACTAAATGCCTACATAAATTTATATGCTCTTCCTCCTATGACTATGCTAAAGGGATAATAAAAAATGCTTTTTAATTGATCACATCCATCACAATTACAAAAGATCAGGGACAGATATTTGAGCAAGTAACCTGAATGAGCATAATTATGTAGAGAAGATAGAGCTCAGACTACACTTCTCCACCTTCACCAAGGTAACAGGCAGTGCCCCTCCCACACAGGGCCTGAAGATGGAAGTCTGACTTCCTTGCCTGTCCTGAAGTAAACAAGGTGGTCTCTCTCCCCAGTGGAGTCAGGGGGCAGAATTAGGACTTCTGTCTTCCTTCTGCAGTAAGGAGGAAGTGCTTTCTAAATTAGTAGAGCCTGTTGGAAGAACTCTTATTTCCCCACTCTGCCCATGCAGAAATAAGGTGGTACACTTCCCCCTCCTCAGTTGGTGCTCAGGATACTGTGGGATGGAGTCTTATCATCTTGATAACAAAAAGAGTGGCAGAGCCAAGTAGCATTGCACAGTCTTTATAAACTAAAGTAACATTTGAAACACAGCCCACGGAATTGAGCCAGGATGTGTACTCTGAATCTAAACAGGTTGCGTACATGCTAAATAAAAAATTTAATTAGAAAACAGTCATAAAATAGAACACTAAAAGTGTCCAGGAAACCATCCAAAATTACTCATCATGCAAAACCAGGAAAATCTAAATTTCAATGAGAAAATACAGTTCACAGACCACAATGCCGAAAGGACAGGGAATTTGGAATTTTTAGTTAAGAAATTTAAAGCTGATGTCATAAAAATGCCCCAGGAAGCAATTATGAATACTCTTGAAACAAATAAAAATAGAATATCTCAGCAAAGAAGTAAAAAAAATGTGAAAGAGGAAACAACCAGAAATATTGAACTTAAACAAACAAAACATAGGGAACGATCAATAGCAAGATGCAAATAGCAAAGAAATTAGTGAACTAGAAGTTAGTTCACTAGAAATTATGAACAAGGGAAAGTAAATTTTTTTAAATGACATGAACCTCAAAGATCTGTGAGACAATAGAAGAAGATATAACTAGTGTGTCATCAGAGCCCCCAGAAATGAGGAAAAAAGAATGTGGGGCTGGAAAAACATTTAAATGAATAATGGCTGAAAACCTTCCCAATTTGTCATAAGACATTACTCAACAGTTTCAGGGAGCTCAGAATATCCCAAAGAGGATAATCCCAAGGAAATCTACACCCAGACACATTAAATTCAAACTTAAATTCAAGACAAAGTAAAAAGCCTTAAAATGGCTAGTGAGAAAAGAACACCCAATTGTTCCTCAGAAGCCACAGAAGCCAAAAGAAAGTAGCCAACTAGTTGCCAATGTTGAGGAAAAAAGCCTGCCAACTCACAATGCTGTATTGAGTGAAAATACCTATTAGGAGTAAGGGTGAAATAAAACATTTTCAGACAAGGGGCACCTGGGTGGCCCATTTGGTTAAGTATCTGCCTCTTAGTGTCAGCTCAGGTCTTGATCTCAGGGTCATGAGATTGAGCCCCAAGTCATGCTCTGTGTTCAGTGTGAAGTCTGCTTGAGCTTCTCTCTCCTTTTTCCTCCAGCCCCCTCCCCACACTCTCTCTCACTGAAATAAATAAATGAACCTTTAAAAAAATTTTTTTCCAGACCAAAAAAGGTTAACATAATTTATCACCAGAAGACTGGCACCAAAAAAAGAATGGTAAAAGGAAATTCTTTAAAAAAAAAAAAAAAAAGGAGATGGAAGAAATCTTAGGACATCAGGAATAAATAAAGAGCAAAGAAAAATATAAACATTTGTATAGATATAAATAAAGTATAAGCTATGTATAGCTATACAATAATACAAAATGGTTATAAAGTATTCTTTGCCTCTTGAGCTTTAAAAATTATATTTGAGATTTAAAAACAATACTTATGAGCAGGTTCTGATTATGTATAAAGAAAATGTCTAGACAGCTATGCTATAAAGGGAGGAGGATAAAGGGGCCCAAATGGTGGTTAAGTATATTCCAATATAAGTGGCAAAATGCTGCTATTACTGGACTGTGAAAAGCTAAGCATGTATATTTTAATCCCTAGAGCAACTACTAGACAAAAAAGTAATACATAGAGACATACTAAATACCAGAAATAACTCAAAATGGAATCCCAACGAATGTTCAAGAAACACATAGAAAAAGGGAAACAGATACAAAAAAATAGGTAAATAACAGAAGTAGCAGAGTATATAAGCAATAAAATAACAGACTTAAATCCCAATTATGTCAAATGTAAATTGCACAGAAATTAAAATGTAAGAGTAGCTTGGATATACTTATAAAAATTAAGAGTTTGGGGGCAGCTGGGTGGCTCAGTGGGTTAAAGCCGCTGCCTTTGGCTCGGGTCATGATCCCAGGGTCATGGGATTGAGCCCCGCATGGGGTTCTCTGCTCTGCAGACAGCCTGCTTCCTCCTCTCTCTCTCTCTGCCCCTCTGCCTACTTGTGATCTCTATCAAATGAATAAATAAAATCTTTAAAAAAAATAAAATAAAAAATTAATAAGAGTTTGTATATAATTAAATAATTCCACATGTAGAAATCCCAGAAAAAAATAGTCATATAAATGGGTAAAATATATACACAAAGATGCTATTTTACAGAATTGTATTGGTAAAACACTAGTCATATTCTAAATGTCAAGATGAAATTAACAAAATACGTATAGTTATTGTTACATTCGAACAAAGGAGTACAAGGTAGATCAGTATATATATTAGCATAAATAATGCCTAGAGTTAGGGGAAAAATACATTACAGAACAAAAGGTACCATACCACCCCACTATTACTATAAATTATATATAATGGGCTTACATATATTTATAAGAAAAATGTTTAGGAAGATATACATAAGTCATTTATTATGATTGTCTATATAGGCAGAACAATAATGAATTTTCATTCTCTACTTTGAACATTTTAATAATGTTTGAACTTGTTTACTAAAAGCATTTACAATGTTAGTAATAATAAAATAACAATAACATTTCTATTTTGGGAAAAGTAATTTAATGATAGAAAAATTTGACATGGTATATATCTTGAAAACACTGTTGCTCAAGCTTAAAGAACAAAAATGTCACTGGCTGGGAGAGAGCGTGTTTCAAATGCTGGAGTGAACGATTTGGCCAGAGATTCCTCTCAGGGAGTCGGGACTGGGACTCGGGAAACAAAAGAGGCAGTGGTGGTACTGGTGGTTTTCTGTACCTTACTGTCTAAGAAACTCTGAATTTGACAATAATTTTGTCCTTAAAAAGTGTAAGTGTCTATCAGAAACAAAAGCTAATACTTGTTTTAATATATCAATAGATTGATGGCGACTGGAGAAAATTATTGGTCCCAATGTGTGTGTTTTCCCTGTTTATTCAGAGACAGATGAAAGCACTGGGATACTCCCAGCAAAGCAGCAAGAGTAATACATGTTGTGAGTGGAAAGTGCTCACTTAATTGCTTCTATCAAGGAGCCAGAGGAATGCTAAAAACAGAAAGAACATGACCCAGCTGCAAGCAGCCTCAGTAGTGTACCATCACTTCTGGGTAGAGGAAGAGAGGAACTTCTCTGTTTTATAACATTGTTCCTTATGCTCCTCAACAAATATTTGTCTGACTGGTGTCAAAGAACTTTGATTTTAGGTCCTTAGAATCCAAACTGGAAATAGTAGAAATACTTCTATGGGGAAAATGATATGCTGGTGTAAAAATCTGCACCTTAAATGTCAGGCAGAGAGTTTCTGACAGGAGGGTTTGCTTCAAAGAATGATTAAGATAAATGCTTGGAAGGACAGCAGGAAAGGGGAAGGAGATCTATGTGCAATAAGGCAGAGAAGGAAATTCAGTGCCCAATAACAAAAAGGTAAGCAAGCATCAAGGAACTGAAAACAAAAAAGGAAAAAGAAAAAAACAGCAAGGAGAAGACTCAAAACGTAGGAGAGGTGACAGGGAAATAGTGTGGAACTGAGATGTGTCCATCTCCTTATACTGAATCAAGCAGTAGAAGGTAAAAGAACTTATTGCTACGAATACGTTTCTCAAATATTTGAAGTGAAAAACAGAGAATAGACATATAAATACTGAACTAGAATTAGAAGGAAAAATCAAAAATTAAGTTGTGTATGTCTAGAAAGAGATTTTTTTAAAAGAAAAAAATGTTTATCTTGTTAGAAAGAATTTACCCTAATTCTTTACTACAACTACCATGCACACAGATGTTGACTCAGCCCTGCCACCTGGGAATTAGGTAGAAACAAGTGAAAATATTTGCCCCTAGCCCTGAGAGAACAAATTTCTACCAAGCAGAAAACAAGGTACCATCTCTCTATTGCATGAATGCAGCCTCTGAGACAGCAAAGTCCCTGTTTTTTGCCCTCTAAAAAGTGCATCTATCTATTTATTATCACTGCTATCAGTCTCCTATATCCTTTCAAGGACTACAATTCAATTTTAAAGAATAGACCAAAATAGGGGGAAAACTAGCAGGAGAGTAGAGTGCCCTGGCTTGTGTATTTACCTTACAAAAGGAACTGAACATAATATTTGCAGATTACATGATGCTACACATAGAAAATCTCAAAGACTTCACTACAAAACTATTGGAATAAATGAATTCAGTAAACTTGTGGATACAAAATTAATATATATAAAGTTCAGTGTGTTTCTACTAATAATGAAGTAGCACATAGAAAAATTAAGATAATAATCCCATTTACAATTACACCCCAAAGAACAAAATACCTAGAAATAAACTTAACGAGGGAGGTGAAAGGCCTGTACTCTGAATACTTTAAAATACCGATGAAAGAAATTGAAGATGATACAAACAAATGGAAAGATAGCCCATGCTCATGGATTAGAAGAATAATTTTGTTAAAATATCCTTCTTGCCCAAAGCAATCTATAGATTCAATGCAATCCCTATCAAAATACCAACAACACTTTTCACAGAACTAGAATAAATAAGATTAAAATTTGTATGGACCCACAGAAGACCCCAAGTAGCCCCAAGCAATCTTGAGAAAGAAGAACAAATCTGGAAGTATGACAATCTCAGATTTCAGGTATACCACAGTCCTTAGTAGTCAGAACAGTATGGTACTGGCACAAAAATAGACATGTAGATCAATGAAATAGAACAGCGAGCCCAGGGGCACCTGGGTGGCTCAGTGGGTTATAAACCTCTGCCTTTGGCTCAGGTGATGATCTCAGGGTCCTGGGATCGAGCCTCGTATTGGGCTCTCTGCTCAGCAAGGAGCCTGCTTCCCCCTCTCTCTCTGTCAGCCTCCCTGCCTACTTGTGATCTCTCTCTCCCTCTGTCAAATAATAAAATAAAATAAAATAAAATAAAAAAAGAACAGAGAGTCCAGAAATAAACCCATACTTATATGGTCAGTTAATCTATGACAAAGGAGGAAGCAAAAATACATGATGGGGAAAGGACAGTGTCTTCAATAAATGGTGCTGGAAAAACTGGACAGCTACATGCAAAAGAATGACATGGGACCACTTTCTTACACCGTACACAAAAATAAACTCTAAATGGAAGAAAGACCTCAAAATGGATTAAATGTGAGACCTAAATTTATAAAACTTCTAGAAGAAAACATAGTCAGTAATTTCTTTGACATCAGCTGTAGAAACATTTTTCTAGATATGCCTCCTAAGGCAAGGAAAACAAAAGCAAAAATAAACTATTGGGACTACACCAAAATAAAAAACTGCACAGCAGACAAAGCCATGAAAAGGGCAACATGGTGAGTAGGAGAACATAGTTACAAATGATATCTACAGTAAGGAGTTATTATCCAAAATAAAGAAAGAATTTATATGAGTCAGCACCAAAAAACAAAGACCCCAATTAATAAATTGACGGGAAATCTAAATAGACATTTTCCCAAAGAAGACATATAGGTTAATAGACACATGAAAAGATGCTCAACATCACTCATCATCAGGGAAATGCAAACCAAAACCACAATAAGGTATCACTTTAGAGGTGGCAGAATGGCTAGAATAAAAAAGACAAGAAATAACATGTGTTGAAGAGGATATGGAGAAAAAGAAACCCTTGTGCACTGTTGGTAGGAATGTAAACTGGTGCAGCCTCTGTGGAAAACAGTATGGAGGTTCCTCAAAAAATTAAAAATAGAAATGCTACATGATCCAGGAATTTCACTACTAGAAAAACAAAGAAAACTAAAACACTAATTTGAAAAGATAGATGCACTCTTATGTTTATTGCAGCATTATTTACAATAGCCAAGACATGGAAGCAACCTCATGTCCACTGATAGATGAATAGAAAAAGATGTGGGATACACACACACATACACACACACACACAATGGAATATTACTCAGCCATAAAGAAGAATGAGATCTTGCCCTTTGTGACAACATGGATGGACCTAGAGGGTAGTATCATACTAAGTGAAATAAGTCAGTCAGAGAAGCAAAAAAACAAAAACAAAAACAAAACAAATGAATAAAATAACAAGCAAAAGGCAGAAGGAGACCCACAAATGCAGAGACCAAAGTGGTGGTTGCTAGAGTGGAGGAAGTGAGAGGATGGGAGGATGGGCAAAATGGGTGGAGGGGAGTGGGAGATACAGGCTTCCGGTTATAGAAAGAATAAGTCATGGGAATAAAAGATACAGCATGGGGAATATAGTCAATGATAGCATCACAGTTGAAAGGTGACAGATGGTAGCTACACCTGTGGTGAGCATAGCCTAATGTATAAACTTAGTGAATTGCTATGTTATATACCTGAAACTAATGTAACTTGTGTATCTTCTGTACTTTAGTAATAAAAAAGAAACCCTGTAGATTAGACCAATATATGAATATAAGAAATATACATTGAAGCAAAATGCCTGAATGAAGAAAGCATCTAGAGGGCTATAGCTTCTTGTATATTTTTACATACACTAATGAATTCACTAAGAGGATGGGGCATGGGGTACTCCATACTCAAGTGCTCTGGAAAAAAATGAAGCAGGGACTGGTGAGATAAGGTATTAGGGGTTCAGATAAGGTATAGCGTAAAAGCCTCAGATGAGCATTTTTAACACTAAACCAAGAGGATATGCAGACACTGGCTGTTGTGTTCTAAAACAAAAAGATATTATCCAAGTATTCCATATGTAAGCAAATTACATTCACATAATAATCATATATAAAGGAAAACAGACCTCAGTATTTAAAATGACCCAAATATACAGCATATATATTCTAAGTGAATAAAATTCTGGAATGTACATTCCAGCTGAATGAAAGAAGAGTGAAAATAATATGCTCAAGAGAGAAGTTACACAGGATGATAAGCACTAAACCCTTTTATAGAGGAAATAAAGGATACATTATTATAAATGTGTTCAAAGATAAATACCAATAAAAATGTTCATTCAAAAAGCATGTATGTTAAGAAAATATTGAAGCAAAAGAATATTGGGTGGATCTTGTTCTAAAAAATTAAAACAAACAATAAACACGTGACAACTAAAGCAATATGGCATTTAAAAAGGACAAGAAAAGGGGCCCTTGGGTGGCTCAATCGGTCAGTATCCAACTCTGATTTCAGCTCAGGTCAACAAATTGTCTACAAAAATAATTCATGTGGGACAAGTTCTATCTCAGTGCTCAACAGCTTAGCAGTAGGCCCCACAAGCCATTCCTCAGGAGAGACCGGTGAGAAAACAGAAGAAGCCACTGGACCTCAGGCCCTCCATTTCCCCAGGGCTACCTTTTCTAGACTGCTTCAATGATTGGTTCAGAATGAAATTTCAAATTGGAGTAATTTTTTTTTTCAATTCTGAATCCAAGTGGGTTTGGGCTTACAAGGAATCAGTATAATTAAAGAGAAATAAATCACAGTTTCTTTGTAAAACGAAATGTAGTGTTAATAAATGTTGACCTCTGTCCAGAAGGAAATTTGTAAAGAAGGAATGATGTCAGGAAGCAAAGAGAAACTAATAGGGTTGGTCTAATATTCTACTGATGCTGCTTTGTAATACATAATTTTGAACTCGCTCCTACCTCAGGTGTAAGCAAATGTGTGGAAAATGGGGGACAAGGCAAATGCCCTGACATTTGACCTCTGTGTTTGCCTTCTCTCTGTAATCCCTCACCCATATTCATGGGGCATCCACTTTCTTAACGCCATATCCTCACTCTCACTCCTCAGTGCACATTAAAACTTTGAACTCTTGTCTACCAAATCTGCCTCCTGCTTGGTAAATAAGGAAGACAAAGACATTTAGGAAGTCATTTTCTCTCCTCACAAAGTTTTGACTTTCAAAGTCTGTTGTCTTGCAGTGAACATCAAAACACCAAGAATCCTATTTTAGAGATCAGAGGCTAATACCACCTTCTTTACTCTTACCTTCCTGCTGTAATGGATCCCATTAATTCCTAAGCATTGGCCTTTCAGCATCCCCCATCCCAGGAAAGATTGGCCCTGGCTCCCTGGGCCAGGGAGTCATGTTCTTTAGAAATACAGAATGGAATGATTAACTTTTCATACTTTTCCACATCCTCAAATGTTCAAAAACATTCTTCCTTAGTGACTGGGACCAGCTTCATGGGTGTACTACCTGTACAGTCACAAGGAACCTCACGCTTAGAAGGGCCCTATGCTTTTTTTTTTTTTTTTAAATACTACTATCACCATATTGACATTCTTAATAGTTTTCATTTTAACAAGGGGCTCTGCAAAGCACGTAGCTGGCCCTGCCTGTGAGTCTGGGCCTTTAGAAAGAGGCCACCAACAAAAACTCAAAGGTGTTTCGTAATCTAGTGTTGCTGAATGTAGTGTGAGCCTACTTTGCCTTATTAACTAGGGGATTTTTAATTCTCTATTTCTACTATCCCATTTGCTCCTTTTGAGGCAGAAGCAAAAACGTCTTGTCAAGCTAAGATTTGTTAACTTGGGTACAAATCTCAAATTTAGGGCAAAGCCTGGGTGGGACCAGGCCCCTCAGGAGGAGCAAATACCAGGAGAGAAAGAATGGATCATGCTCAAGCACTCCCTCTGCTCAAGACTCCATCCCCAATCACATACAAAGGAGGAAGGAAGAGAGCCCCATGCATCCACCTGCCCACCTAGGCCACTTGCCTGAGAGGACAGAGACAGCAGAGGACCACCCTTCCATGGTCCGAGCAACACCAGGATAAAAAGCATGTGGGACTGGGGTCTCAGGACAAACAACGATGTTTGTTATTGACCCCAGATTACACACGTAGGACATATCTTCCCAGTGTTGGCACAATTGATGTCCTGTATCTTGTAATAGCCTAGGTAACAGCGTGTAAGACAAATATATTTCAATAGGAAGGACAGAAGAATTTCAATGCACATGAATGTGAACTAACTTACCATCCAGTAAAGTTTCACAATATACTTCCCATAGTTATTGAATAAAGGCATATGACCTCTCACAGCCTTGCACAGAGAATAGATGTGTTCCCAGGGCTTCCAGATGAGAGGAGGAGGTTCCCCTGCATTCCCTTTAAAATAATTGCTCAAAGTAGCTCCATTGAATATCTTCCACACTGCATAGATTTCGCTGATAATCCATCTCATCAGCTAGAGACAAAAGCCATTAGTGTTAACCAGTTGTTCTTCAATCATTGGTACTGTAATTTCGGTGGGAAACCAGTCAAAAACCTACTTCCAATCTACTTTTTCATTAAATTCTACTTGTAATGTGCCCCACATTTTGATTTCTGACCTACAGAATAAAGTCATTGCCCTTGCCTTTGTTGTCAAGAAAAAAAGTCACAATACAGGCTAGAAAGACTTAATATTAAACACACTCAGCTAAGAGCTGTCTTCCAGAGTAAACTACTAGTGGTTTGACATTGACCTCCTTTTGACATTGACCTTCATTTCAACTGTGTGTGTGTGTGTGTGTGTGTGTGTGTGTGTGTGTGTGACACACGAGAGAGAGAGAGAGAGAGAGAGAGAGAGAAAGAATGAATGCTTCTGAGAGCAGTGATATTTTGGGATTAACTTTTTATAAATGATTAAGCTACCCCTCTGTAAACATTGAGAAGTTTGCTAAGAAAATGATCTCTTCTATGTAATAGGGTCAGTAGACAAGGAATGAGATATGAGAAAGAAAATTGCATACACGTTTAAATATCCTCTAAGTCTCATATTTCATATGCCAATCTGCGGGGGGCAGAAGGGCTCTGAACAAAATTCCCATTTGCAGAGTTTTCAATGGGCAACAAGGCACAGTGGAAACAGACCAGGATTTGAATCTTCCTTCAGATCCTTCTGCTCTGGGGCACATCATTCCACCATCTTTAAATTGCAATTTATGTAATGCTGTCAGTAAAATGCAGATTACACTACCTATTTTTCAGCATTTTATAGGGAATTGAAACAATGTATTAAAAAAAATCTCTGGGTCACAGTGGTTGTTAAGACATTACCCTAGTAGCATGGGATTTCTGAAATAATCGTCTTGCGTTTAACTGCCTGGTTTATAAGAAGATTAAATACTTGAGACTAACCTTATAAGATTCATGTTTTCCTTAATTTGCATTATCTAGGATGTTTCTTCAAGTTTAGTTTAGTTGAAAAAGAAAGGTAAATCAAGTATCTTCCCATATGTATACCTGGGAATTTTGCTAGAATATTTTATACTTCCTTTAAAAGTGAAAAAGCTGAAGTCTATGCATGCTTTGGATTATAAAATAAGCATATTTTAGGCTAAAATATAAAGTATAAAACACTTTAGAGATAACACTATACTACTCAGTACAACCTGGTTGAAGAAAGAAATGTTTTGACTTTAATCTGGTCAAGATATGTAAGATAAGAAAGACAAAGTGTTTGAATCAATAATGACCATTAATTCTGACTGGGACAGAATATTTTTCTGGGAGAAAATAATTTTAAATAAAATGTCCTGCTTCTGATGTAACCACCTTACGGGAGTGGAACAGGGTCTGCTTCTGAAGAAAACCCAGGGTGGAGAGATGGGGGTGTTTAGGTGAGATTTCCCCTGTATCAGCAAGTCAGACAACATCAGGACGCCCTGCCCTTGAGCACTATGTAGAGCAAGTTCCAAGCAACTTCATGTGGATCGAGAGGCACTTGCACTAACAGGAGAAAGCCCAGATCAGGAGATCCCAGCTACTGTGGGTTTATGGGCAGGAGACAGGGGCACAGCAAAGCTAATGCTAACATTTTCCCACCATTTGCTCATTAAACTTAACTGAAGAGGCTTCTCTTCCTCTTTGAATGTCTGGGGTATAAAATACTGAGTTATACCAAAACTTAGAGGTGAGCAAGGGAGAACTGAAATCGATGGTCTGGAAATTGTTTTAAGTAGGTCTGGAAGGTGAAGCCTGCAATTGGGCTTCAGTTAAAACTTCCCTACATACCTCACTGCAGAGTAAATGTTCATTTGCTGAAAACAAATCAAACAGGATTTCATTTCTCACAACTACTGGAGCCTGAAATTAAAAATATATGTAAAAAGAGATATTAACTCCTTAGGAAAAATAAAGGAAATGTAGCTGAATGAAATATAGTTTCATGCAATATAAACAAGTCAAACCTGATCTCATTTCTCACAACCAGAGGAATTAAAAGAAAAATTAAATTAAATTAAAAGAAAAAAAATAAATAAAGTTCATTATTCCATAAGATAACCCTTTTAGAGCTATGGGTGCCATTCACTTCATAATCAAACACAGTATTTTCATATGCAAATGAAATGTTATAAGATATAATATATGCAGATGATCTCAGCATGCATACACACATAGTCTGAGAGTTTAAAAAATGACTTAAAATTTAAATTAACCTTTCAAGTTAAACCTGAAGCTTAGTTAACACATGCTAGCAGGAAAAATATCTTCATCCCTTTGATAAAACATACTAGGTATGACAGCTTTTTAAAATCTTGTCAAATTTCAAATCCTCTTATCTTTAAAGAAATCATATGGTGGTCATTATTTAATTGGTATATATCTAAAGATGCTTTTGTATGTTTAGAATACTAAGGAATAAACATAATAAGGGAAAATGTGATTTATAACAGTTTTAAAAAATTTGTTACAATTCATATCAAACTTATATACTTAACATATCAACTTAACATAAATATGATTTTGATTAATAAAAGATTTTCATGGAAACTAATGTCATCAACTACTCTCAATCACATGTATAACAAGCATCTTGAAAACTCAATAAAATATTTCTTTATGTCTGAGAAAAATTAACCCAAACCACCTTGCAGGCCTGAATTGACTCTTAGTTTACCATTTATGATCATAGTAAGTTAGATGTGTATTATATAAAATATTTTATGCAAAAATGTATATTTTAAATTCTGTTTTGGCTTATTGCACTTCTAAAATGCCCACACTCTTTGGCAAGTAACAACATACATTAAAATTGATTATAGATTAAATATTGAATAACTAAAATTTGAGGTGTGATACTTAATAGCTGCCTGCCAATTGATATAAGTTAGAAACTGATGGTGTGTAAAAGAGAGCAAATATTAAGGTAGACGTCTCTATGGAGGTCTCTATTCCCTACACCTGTACCTGAGACAGAATCCACCTTCAGACACCCTGCATCTGCTCGGTATCATCATTACCTCAAGGACCTGAACCATCCATACCTGATTCTCAGAAATAAACCAAACTGATCATTCCCTCAGTGGTCAGAGCTTGTTAACCTCCTCAGCTGTATAGCCCATGTTGATTGTGATATCTTAAATCCAGACTTTTAAGTTTATTCATAATTTTGCTTCTCTCTGACTTAAATCATGTCCTCCGACTTCATATTTGGCTTAGAGTAGAATAGAGTCAATCTCGTGTAGGAAGGTCATTATTGTTTTGCTAAATTTTTGTCTGAGCTTCCTGTATACCCACAGTTAATGAGTTTCCATGTAGAATGTATTTACCACTGTGGATCTAGATGTTAAAACTTAAAAAACATTCTTCTAAGACTATCCTAGCTAGCTAGACTTTCGTCTATGGCTATTCTGATCCACACTCCAAGAGGAGTTCATGCACAAGATTAAGAGGAAGAGGTCAGCACAGAACAGAGGTGTGGAGATGGGCAGCAACATTATCATAAACGTAGGGAGAAGTGTTATCACCAAACAACGGATGAATTCACTTATAATACAAGTGTTATCTCTCAGAACTAAGGTATGTTAAAAAGAAAAAGGTGGTGTAAAACTCTTCTACTTATTCACATTTGAAACACTCTCACTTTAGGGACTTAATATCCTTTATTTGTGTGGAATGTAAACACTGCACTTCCATTGCCCAGAGCCTGAATATTATGAATAATACACTATTATTAAGTGCACTATATTAACACCAGAGAACTTATATTCTTCACACCAGTATTATCTAACATTATAAGTAATTTAAAGGCATGGTTCATGGACATTTGATTTATTTAAAATATCTTACAAGTAGGCATTCAATAAACATTCTGTTGAAATATATCTTATTCTTTTATTTTACTAAATATATTTGTAATTAGGATTATCTGACCTTCTCAGCTAGTAACAGCAATTAGAAATATGGTGGATAAATTGTATTTTCTTGCAATAGTAGTGGTGCTTATAAAGGCTAAAAATTTTAGGAATAGAATCACTTTGTGTGAAACTGATTCAATGGATTCCATAATCAGTGGAAGAATCAGCTCCTTTACAACGATTTGATTAACGCTTAATAACTATTTTAGCCTACTGGTTTTCCGTGCATTAAATGAAAATTCTAGGAGAGTCATAAACTAAAAAAAAAAAAAAAAGGAATTAGTGATAATTAGACCCTTGGAAACAGTAAATATGTTCTAACTAACATGACTGTTAAGAAGGCAGACCAGTGGATCTAAAGTTTTCATGTACATAATGCTATTTTAAAGGATGGCTTCTCTGGTGATGTCCCAGTCAGTGTGACTCAAGTGGCTGGGCATCAAGTCCAGAAATGAAGATGGTCCTTGGAAAATGCTTCAGGAATACCTGGAATGCAGAGAGCCAAGTGCCAGTTTCCTGGGCTAGAAAATTAATGCTAATAAACACTAGAGTAAACAGACCTTCAGGCCACCTAAGTTCCTGCTTAGCAGCAGTAAAGGGAAATTCTGTCAGTCAGATATTAAGGAATAACTTCCCACACATTTTAGGCTCTTCTTTGATATCATGTAAAAAAGAAAAAAAACTCAAGACTTTACACAAAATTTCAATACTCTCTTGGGAACCAGTACAAGTGATATTAAACTATGCTGATAAACATTTATCTCTATTAAATGCCAAAAAGTAATTCCTTTTTCTTACTAAATACCAGGGGGAAAATTTACCCTACATTGTTTTAAAAATGAGAATTTTCATAACTAGGATATTATACCCCACAGTTAACATGTATTTTTTTCGATAGTGAAAATATTTCTTACCCGATTAATTAAAAAATCCTGTGGACGTTTCCAGGAATAAATTTTCAATGATGGTGGTAATTCAATCTTTCCTTCAGGGTCTTCAAAAAAATGCTGTATAAAAAAAATATATTGAGTTTTTTGTCTCCATATCATTCTAAAAAAATGAAACCAACTCAATCCTAATAAAAATTAGTAAGCTCATAGATCCAAACAATAAATATGCATTTATAGAGCAATTTGTATAATTGCTCTCAGAAGTAGCTCATGGAATATTTGGTGAATACGGAAGTTAATAATACTGTATTTAATGAACAAAACCTCAATTGTTGAGTAACATTTTATTGCAGAGGAAGCAATCAAAATGAGCATGAACTGCTTTGGAATGGGAGGTAGGTACGGTAGGAAGACAATTTGGATGGGCTAGATATGGACATATTTTGCACTGAAAATATTGTTTTTACTTGAGAAGATTAAGAAATCATAAATATGATTGTATGCCAATGAAATATTTGAAACTTGGATCTGAATTTCATTAATTTTTAAAATTAAACATGTTATTTTGAGATAATTATAGATTCACAACTCATGCTGTGAAATAATAGAGTTCCTGTGTTCTCTTTACTCGGTTTCTCCAGTGGGAAATCTTCGAAAACCAGAGGCAATGTCACAACCAGGATACTGACATTCACACAGTCATGGTATACTACAGTTCCAGCAGCATAAGGATCCTTCCTAGGCCCTTTTATGGCCATGCCCACCCTCCCGCCCCCTTACCACCTGTTTAATCCCTACCACCTGGCAACCATTAATCTGGTCTCTTTTTGTCATTTCCATAATGTTATATGAGGGGTACCTGTGTGGCTCAGTTGGTTAAGCGTCTGACTCTTAGCTTCGGCTCAGGTCATGATCTTGGGTTCATGAGATCAAGTCCTGCTTTGGGCTCTGTGCTCAGCGGGGAATCTGCTTGAGATTCTCACTCCTTCTCCCTCTGTCCCTTTCTCTGCTCTCACATGCATGCACTCTCTCTCTCAAATAAACGAATAAATAAATCTTCAAGAAAAATAATGTTGTATGAATGGAATCATATAGCATGTAACATTGTGGATTGGCTTTTTTTCCCTCTCCGCCTAATTCCTGGGATATTCAATTCATTCAAGCTGTTGCATGTATCAATAGTTTGTTTTGTTTATTGCTGAGCAATATTTCATGATATGGATATTTGTTTGTTTGTTTACTTTCTGTCTATTGAAGGACATTTGGGCTGTTTCTAATTTGGGGCTATTACTTATAAAGCTGCTATAAATTTTTGCATATAGCTTACAGGCTTTTATATGAACATAAGTTTCCATTTCTCAGAGGTAAACGCCATGAATGCAATTAACTTATTAATTTTGAGCCCGTAGAATGGGTCAATTAGTGAGCTCTGGAGAAAGAATGATATCCAAATATCTACTCTCAAATGCTAGCAATATAGGAAATTAGATTTCAAGTAGCTACTATGTAAAAGTTCTCACAGATCACAAAATAGTTAAGTTGTGGGGGTGAGCCTTACAGAAAATGAAAAGTGCTGGGAGTACAAAAACAATGCTGTAGGAATATAAACTATCTGTATTGAAAAAAAAAAGGAGTACTAAATTTCACCTGAGTTAATAGTGACAGGGGGAAGGAAATATGATTTTGTGATTTTTATGATAATCACATTTTTATCCTAATGCTAGTGTGACCTGAGAAATGGGTTATATTTGAGGGCACTGTCTGAGCTTTTACACAAAGCGTCTATGCGTATCTGGAGCATATTTAAGATTCTGAAATACTTTGAATGAAGTTAAGAGCAATCCCAATATCTAGTCAAAATGATCCAAGAATGAGTCCCTGAACAATAGACTGAAGTTTCCAAGAGACACACTAGACTTCTGGGGTTGCCTCATGTTGCTGTTTTTTTTTTTCTTCTTCCCTTACAAATAATTCAAATAAATTCAAATAAACTCCCTTCTCTGATAAGTCCAAAATCAGAGTCACTCATGGATCTATTTCTATTATTTAATTTTTCCTTTTGTTTTTCAGCCACTTTGTCCTAATTTTTTTCATGCGTGATAAATTTGGGTTGTATGATATATGTTGCATATAAAAATATATATGGGTCCTAAATAATGACACCTTCCTCCAGAGAGAAGGATTTCATTCCTTTCTGGTAGGCAAAGTACAAAATGAACTTGACCCCACCAACACTGGGTCTCAGGGTTTGATTGGGCTGGTATGGGCTTGGTTTACCCTTACTCAACACAGAATATTATAGCCATGTTTGAGTACTCACTGAAAAGTTGCAGTGTTTGAGTCCCTTCGCCTTGGTATGCCCTAAATTCCAATCTCTTGCCATAGTATCATGAAATATTTTCTGTTATTTAACTTCCAAACTGTTGTTTTTTACTCATTTGCTCAGCAGCAAAATCTTCACACATATAGCTTAGGATTTGGTTAAGTGTCTTGAAATAAAATTATATGGGAAATATTCAGATTGTGATTCTGTAATTACCTCTGGGATTTGGGTTCAAGTTTTGGCTGCTTTCGCAGCCCTAGTCAATATCCTCTCTCTCTTTAGCCCAGAAAAACTGGCATAAACCCCAGCCACTACTTTCTGCTTGGCCTTTCATTGTCATGCCTTGAATTATTAAATGTCTTTAAGGAGGAAAAAAAAAGGTAAATGGGAGTTTACCATATCATAATCTGGTATGATTCCCTTTTCTCCATGTTAAGTTAGTGGTAAATGGTAATCTTTCCATGTCATTTTTGCCTTAGGTGTATTTCTTATATCCACCTTACAAAGCTTCATTATATATATCTCAGTTTGATTCACCCACCGTGTCTTTTTTTTGCTGTCACTTAGTTGAAGAAATGAGACTTGACTCTGACATTACAGGGAAGAGTTAGTTTATCTGATGCTGATTTCCTAATCACTAGCCTTACATCTAAAGAAGAGACTTTCTATAAAATTCCAAGGATACTTGCTATAGTCAGATGCTTAAGGTAATTGACCCTGGTAAACTTTGGATGTTGCAAATGTGACATGCTTGGGGTGTCCACCACTCACTCCCGTGAGGGACTGTCACTTCACAGCCATGAATGTTGAGGTTGTAAAACAGAACTGGGAGTGGGAAGCAAGATTGTATCCCATATGGTATCTGTGCTGTTTTAAGAACCAGGGTTTAACCTGATACTCTTCAGCCTTGTGAAGATGGCAGAGGCAGAATGGAATGTTGGCTCAGGTTCTGAAGTGTCACACGCCATAGGAATAGTCCCAATTCACCACAGGAGGAGGGCTGGTGCTGCCCTAATCATGCAGTTTTATACATGGTCCAAGGACCACACAATCAGTGTTGGAGTCTGATGTTCACTTAGCAACATTCCTATATGTTGCCCCCAAATGAAATGGGCTTCAAGTATCCAGCACACATGTTACTTTTCCAGTCTCAGTGGTTTTCCTCCAATAAATGTTCTTTCAATAGATGTGCCCTTGTTTCAACAACATTAGTAAGTTCCAGAATTTGATGCCTAACCTCCCAGAGATCTGCAGGATTTCTTCATAGTCATCTGGTAAAGGCTTACTTGCACTGCAAGGGTCCTAAAATGTTAACAGTTTATATCTTATTTATATCTTATTTCCTATTTCAGTTTTCAGGCACAGGTGCTCTTCACCCCATTATCCTTCACACTCTGTAATGGCTTTTCTTTAGGTCTTTTCTAGAGCTCAATGCTTACCTGAGGATTTTCACAGTCTATCTTCCTGATGTACATTCACACTCAACCCCCATTAGTTGTAAATTTCTGTTAAAAATATGTAGACTATGTGGGTTCATATGTCATTTGAACCCACAGAGTTCAAAAGTCCTATGCATCTAAAAGTTCCACAATCACCCTAGGTATGGTGAAAAGAATGTATTCCCTCATATGTTCCTAATCTGAAATTGTTCAGGTACTAACAGAATCAGCAATTAGTTACATTTATTGTCTTTTGTAAACAAATTACTGTAGTGAATTATGCAGTTTATACTTCTGCATTTTGTGAACAAAATATAATTGCTAATAAGAGCCATTCCAGAGTTCTCATTGCAAATAAACACCCCAGAGTTCATCATGGTCATTCTGGCAATTTTGTTTGTGTTTTCAAACTACATTATGTTTCGTAAACATTTTTGTTAAATGAATTGTTGCACCAAATAAATGGGTCATATATTTTTAAAAAAATTATTTTTAAGATTTTCTTTATTTATTTGAGAGAGAGATCACGTGCACCAGCAGAGGGAGCGGCAGACAGAGGGAAAAGCAGTCTCCTGGCTGAGCAGTGAGCAGGGTGCCTGATGTTGGGTTCCATTTGAGGACCTGGGGATCATGAACTGAGCCGAAGGAAGACACTTAACCGACTGAGCCACCCAGATGCCCCAAAGGGTCGTATTTAAAATGCAACCCAGACTCATACCCTCAAAAAGAAGTCTTTAGAAATAGAGTAAACATTTTTAAATAGACAAACAAATCTAAGATAATAGAGTTGGAAAATGTAGGAACACCATTCTCAGCTCCAATCCCAGGGACACATCATGTTTCAATGGCCATAGATAAACAAAGAGTACCTGAGATCCTTCCCCAAATATCTTCAGGGGGGGATATTAAGAGAGTCAACCCTTATCTCACATTAACATCTTAAAAAAAAAAAAATTCCTATCATCACCAGATAACAGCTCACAGGTCTGCTGGGGCTTTCATTTCCTAAACTACTCTAAATGTGTTGTTCCCAACCCTGTCCAAAATCTATCTGACTTGCTCTATCAATTTCCCCTTTATTTCATTATGACCCTCTGATCATCTCTCTCCTTTCACTTACTCAAATGGAATTAGCAAAGCCCAGGTCTAAGGCTTGGAAAGACGGGTAGGATGGAGGGAGACAAGTGGACAAAGACAAAATTTCTCTCTTGAAGGGAGCATCTGGAGAAGAACAAGTACACTCCCATGTTAACAAATCTTATGCTACTATAAAATTTAAGACTAAAATGAGCTCTAGTCACATTCAAGCGGACTTACAAATAGAGGGCTTTTTCCTGTTTTGTCCTTTTCTTTTCCACCTTTGCCTGCGTCCCACTTCTCTGCATTGATGTCAGCCTCGCTCCATTCCGGCCAGATCGGGAATTTCCCCTTCTTTTGCTCAACAGAACTGGGTTGCACATTACTTCCCAAGTAGTACTGACTAGAAACAGAGCAGGGAGGTGGGTTAGTTTTAAGTCAAATCTCTGAGGTAAAATATTGGGTTCATTGCATGGTATAAATTTAATGGTCTTGTCAGCAGTCATGTTAAAGACATTTTTCGATAGTTGTTACCTGTAGCCAGACAGCTTCCACAGATTAGGGTTCAAAAAAACTGAAATGCCTGAAGAGATTATTCTGTAAACAAATTCTGAGCCTTAGGCCCTACTTACTAATGCAGGACATTCATCATAAACACATAAAATGCCATGAAGGGGAATATTTATACACAATTCACACTTAAAATCCTTTACACGTATAATATTAATGGTTTTCTGAAGGTCATTACAAATATAATTTTGATTATTCCCAGTATAAGTGTGCTATGTGATCATTATTTTAAAATAAAATTTTTTACAGATTAGGTAAGTAGGAAAGACATTCCCACTCCATTCTATAAACCACATTGTTAACAACTGTCCAAAGATATATATTTCTTCTTCAAAAATAGCATCATTCAGCACATTCTCTTTATAGACTGTTTTTTTTCCATTTATCAGTATATTATAATTAGTTCCTATGTCAATGAGAATTTATCTAAATACAAATTTAATGATTGCATACTGTTCCATTATATAAATATCCTTCCTTTTGTCTAAGATTCTATATTTAAAAACTTGAAGGTTTTGATTTAAAATTTTTTTCACTATTACATATTTTTTAAACATTTTATTTGACACAGCGAGAGAGGGAGAGAAAGCACAAGCAGGAGGAGAGGCAGAGGGACAGGGAGGAGCAGGCTCCACCTGAGCAGTAAGTCTAACATGGGGCTCGATCCCAGGACCCCAGGATCATAATCTGAGCTAAAGGCAGATTCTTAACTAACTGAGCCACCAAAGTACCCCTTTTTTCACTATTATAAACAAGATTTTAGTGGCTTTCCTTATTCCCAAATCTTTGCATTCCTTATTAACTCTTTTCTTAGGATAGATTTTAATAAAAGAACATACAGTACCCAAATATATGCATATTTAAAATTTGTGATATATTTTCACTAATTATCTACAGAGAAGTTGGACTTGTTTTATACACTCATTATTAATATGTTGCAATTTTATGTCTCTAAACCTTGACTTTTACCTTTTCTTTATTATTGTAAGTTTTAAAGTCTAAAATACGTGTCTCGTTTAATTTTTCAAGTTTTAACTATGAATGACTACAACCCTACTCTAGACTCTTGGATAGGCAGTGAACTAACCAGACAAAAATCTCTACCCTTACAGAGTTCATATTCTAGTGAGTAGAAACATAAAATCACAGCATGAATTAACTAAAATATATAGTGCATTAGAAAGTGAAAAATGCTAGGGAGAATTATAAAATAGGAAGGGGGAACGGAAGAGTTAAGGTACACAATTTTTAATATAGTGGTTAAAGAAAGCACTCCATAATAGGGTAATAGTTCAGTCAACAGGGAAAGAACGTGAAGGATCGAGCTGTGTGGATCCAGGGAAGACTGTTCTGGAGACAGAAAACACCAAGTACAAGCAGCAAGGCAGAGTCTTCCAGATGCAGAGAGCATCCTGGCTTATTTGAAGAATAAAGAGATCAGTGGGGCTAAAGGAAAGTAAAAGATAATTTCAGAGAGGTAACAGGAGACGCAGAGATTATAAAGGTGATGTAAGCCAAAGGAAGGACATTGATTTTCCCTAGGTGAGAAAGGAAGCCAAAGGAGAGTTTTGAGCAGGGAAGTTTATAATCATTCATTCCTGCGGCTATGTTGAGAAAAGGGCAAAGGGAACAAGAGAGAGAATTCAGAAGGCGCTAAAATAACAGGTGAGAGCGAATGTGATTTGGACCAGGTTGCTGACAGTGAGGTGGCAAGAGAGAGGCCCCTGTTTTTAAGAGAAAGCCAATAGATTGAACTGATGTTTCCTGCAAGACAGAAGACTATGGGTTTGAGCAAAACAGAGGTAAGGAGTAAAGCAGCATTTCACTTCTAAATGAGCTGTGTTTATCACATGTTTGTGGTGATGTTGAATAGTTAGTTAGACATAGGATTCTAAGGCTTTGGGAGAATCAGTCTAAAAGTGAAAATTGGAGTCATCAGCATTTAGATGATATCTGAAGTCTTAAGACTTGATTAAATCACCAAGAAAATGACCATACCTAAGGAATAGACACTCCCGGGAAGTCTATTCAAGACACCTAACAACTGGTGAGCAAGGGGCATTGACCAATCCTTAAAGCCTCGTTATGCTAGACATTATTTACTTTGAGTTGCAGGGTCAGGAATATGAGGTCCTCAGGGTGGTCCAGGGGTTCAGGGCAAGTAGAAGACAGAAATGTCTAGGGCTCAGGGTTATTGGTAATGTTATTGTTTAGGTTACTCCACAATCAATATTGGAATATTTCAATATTCTGACTATCAGGACCGCTGTATACCTGCTCTGATACTCCGTGTGAAAAGTCAGAAAGAGTGAGAAGAAAACTGAGAAAAGCAGTCTGTGAGCATGGTGGACAGAATAATGCATCCTCCCCCTCCCTCACATCTCGCTCCTCCCCCGCCCATGTCCACAGCCGAATTTCTGAACTGGGGGATAGGTTACCTTCCCTAGCAAGAGGGTTTGTAGACAACCTTAAGTATTTGAGATGGGAGGTTATCCTGGATTATCTGCATGGGTTCAGTGCAGTCACATGTATTCTCAAAAGTGGAAGGAGAGGGGCACCTGGGTGGCTCAGTGGGTTAAAGCCTCTGCCTTCGGCTCAGGTCATGATCTCGGGGTCCTGGGATCGAGTCCCGCATCGGGCTCTCTGCGCGGCAGGGAGCTTGCTTCCTTTCCTCTCTCTCTCTGCCTGCCTCTCTGCCTACTTGTAATCTCTATCAAATAAATAAAATCTATTTAAAAAAAAAAGTGGAAGGAGACAGAAATCGTCAGAGGGAGATTTTACTCAGGAAGAATGAATAGAAAAATGCAAAACTGTTGGTTCTGAAGACAGAAGGAGGAGGCCACATGCCCAAGAGAGTGAGCAGCTTCTTGGAGCTGAAAAAGGCAAGGAAATGGATTTTCTCTGGGAGCTTCTAGAGAGGAAGGCAGCCCTGCTGGTACCTTCATGTTAGCTCAGTGAGACCCATTTTGACTTCAGACCTTGAGAATTGCACAATAATAGTTTTGTACTGTTTAAGCCACTAAGTTTGTGGTATTTTATTATAGCAGCATTAAGAAACAGAGACAGAAATAAAACAGTAGAAGTTTATGCCTTAAAAGTCAAGTAAAACATTTTTTTTTAAGAGAATGCACAGTAAATCCAAATGCTGCTAATAGATCAACAGAATGAAATATGAACAAATAAATGTTGAATTTAGCAACAAGAAGGTGAAAGGTCTCTCTCAAATTTCCCCTTCTGGGGCAGGGAGTGGGAGAGACTTTCTCAAACACCCTATCTAGAATAGCAACCCCTCTGCCTCCTTTCATACTGCTTCATTTTTATAGCACTTGGCGGTTCTCTCACTAATCCTTTGGTGCTTGTGTGCTTCCACAGATAGGCTTTCTAAGTTTCACAGGGGTAGGATCGGTGGGTTTTTTGTTCACTCCTTCTATCTCCAGCAATTGAAACAGTGCCTGGATAACATAAGAAATCTGTCTCCCTCTCTGTCATCTATTTACGTGAAATGAAAGAATGAATGTCTTGACATACTACTTCTATGATTTCTAATTAGGACTGTTTCAAGGTTTTATGAATAGGTAGAGGTTGATCAGATGGCTCACCAGTCTTGTTCCTCATTTCTTATATTTCCCAGTCCTTTGCAGTTTGGCTGGTACTTTGTGGTGTTGCTTTGGACAATAGCATGTACGAGGAGATATGTTGTATCCTACTTCCGGACTCATAAAACATCCTATGACATACTTGTCAGCATGCTCAGTCCTTCAGAGAAGATCTTGGGAAATGGTAATCGATGGGGCTTTGGAATATAGATGAGGCAGAAAGAGCTGCTGCACCAGGGTTGTGAGGTGTGGTTGCTTATATACTTGAGAGTTGGGGGAGGTGGGGAAGATGGAGGTTTCAAAAGGATTTTCTTGTGTTAAAGAAGACTCACAGGATACCTGAGGCCTTCCCATTGTCAAGTTAAGGTTGTTTTCCCCCCTCTAGGAAGGCATTAATGTTAGGATAGTTGGAAGCTTCCTGGAGGAACATTACACTCTGCAGGCTTCAAGTATCTATCAATGGGCTGCAGATTATAAGAACATTTAA
>RCUC01164603.1:0-54686 GCA_003697995.1 Taxidea taxus jeffersonii | reverse complement strand
TAAGGTCAGGAACACGGCAGGGATGTCCGCTATCACCACTGCTATTCAACATAGTACTAGAAGTCCTAGCCTCAGCAATCAGACAACAAAAAGAAATTAAAGGCATCCAAATCGGCAAAGAAGAAGTCAAACTATCGCTCTTTGCAGATGATATGATACTATATGTGGAAAACCCAAAAGGCTCCACTCCAAAACTGCTAGAGCTTGTACAGGAATTCAGTAAAGTGTCAGGATATAAAATCAATGCACAGAAATCAGTTGCATTTCTTTACACCAACAACAAGACAGAAGAAAGAGAAATTAAAGAGTCAATGCCATTTACAATTACACCCAAAACCATAAGATACCTAGGAATAAATCTAACCAAAGAGGCAAATAATCTATACTCAGAGAACTATAAAGTACTCATGAAAGAAATTGAGGAAGACACAAAGAAATGGAAAAATGTTCCATGCTCATGGACTGGAAGAATAAATATTGTGAAAATGTCTATGCTACCTAAAGCTATCTACACATTTATTGCAATGCCTATCAAAATCCCATCCAATTTTTTCAAAGAAATGGAACAAATAATCCTAAAATTTATTTGGAACCAGAAAAGACCTCGAATAGCCAAAGGAATATTGAAAAAGAAAGCCAAGGTTGGTGGCATCACAATTCCAGACTTCAAGCTCTACTACAAAGCTGTCATCATCAAGACAGTGTGGTACTGGCACAAAAACAGACACGTAGATCAATGGAACAGAATAGAGAGCCCAGAAATAGACCCTCAACTCTATGGTCAACTAATCTTCAACAAAGCAGGAAAGAATATCCAATGGAAAAAAGACAGCCTCTTCAACAAATGATGTTGGGAAAATTGGACAGCAACATGCAGAAAATACATTTCCTTACACCACACACAAAAATAGACTCAAAATGGATGAAGGACCTCAACGTGAGAAAGGAATCCATCAAAATCCTTGAGGAGACCACAGGCAGCAACCTCTTCGACCTCAGCCACAGCAACTTCTTCCTAGGAACAATGCCAAAGGCAAAGGAAGCAAGGGAAAAAATGAACTATTGGGACTTCATCAAGATCAAAAGCTTTTGCACAGCAAAGGAAACAGTTAACAAAACCAAAAGACAACTGACAGAATGGGAGAAGATATTTGCAAATGACATATCAGATAAAGGGCTAGTATCCAAAATCTACAAAGAGCTTAGCAAACTCAACACCCAAAGAACAAATAATCCAATCAAGAAATGGGCAGAGGACATGAACAGACATTTCTGCAAAGAAGACATCCAGATGGCCAACAGACACATGAAAAAGTGCTCCACATCACAGGGCATCAGGGAAATACAAATCAAAACCACAATGAGATACCACCTCACACCAGTCAGAATGGCTAAAATGAACAAGTCAGGAAATGACAGATGTTGGCAAGGATGTGGAGAAGGGGGAACCTTCCTACACTGTTGGTGGGAATGCAAGCTCGTGCAACCACTCTGGAAAACAGCATGGAGATTCCTCAAAAAATTGAAAATAGAGCTACCTTATGACCCAGCAATTGCACTACTGGGTATTTACCCTAAAGATACAAACGTAGTGACCCGAAGGGGCACGTGTACCCAAATGTTTATAGCAGCAATGTCCACAATAGCCAAACTAGGGAAAGAACCTAGATGTCCATCAACAGATGAATGGATAAAGAAGAAGTGGTATATATATACAATGGAATACTATGCAGCCATCAAAAGAAATGAAATCTTGCCATTTGCAACGACATGGATGGAACTAGAGCGTATTATGCTTAGCGAAATAATTCAGCTGGAGAAATTCAACTATCACATGATCTCCCTGATATGAGGAAGTGGAGATGCAGCGGGGGTGGGAGTTAAGGTGGTAGGAAAAGAAAAAATGAAACAAGATGGGATCGGGAGGGAGACAAACCAAAAGAGACTCTTAATGTCAGAATAAGATATGACATGAAGAGAAAATAGTGCCAAAGCATAAGGGAGGTGGGGTTACATTATATGTTTAAATTGAAAAAAAGCTTAAATAAAATTTAAAAAAAATTCTGAAACTCCCACTTTGGGAAAGACAAAAGCAGAAACCAATGAATGAAAAGGAAAAGAAAAAAGAGAGGCAGAGCTAATAAATAACTCAAGAACTGAATCTTGAAATAGTAACAATGAAATACCTCACTGGCCAATACAATTTTTAAACAGGAAGTGTACAAATAGATGCAAATATAAGGGGAATTTTAAAATATGGTGAGAAAACTGGATGAAATGGATTATTTTAATGTTATCAAATTTATATAAATATCAGTAATGTATTAATATAAATAACACAGCAAAAGAGATGGGGAAAAAAGGAAACCAAATACCACAAACAGAAGATTGACAAATAACCACCCTTTAAAATCCACTAAACCTAGACAATTTCACAGGGAACTTCAATCACCTTCTGTCAAACTTACAAGGAGCAAAGATTTCTAATGCTATTAAAATAGTTCCAAAGCATAAGAGAAAAGGGGGATATCCAAACCGTATTTACAAAGCCAGTATAACTTTGACACCAGAACCTAAAAACACTAGCGAAACAGCTAGTGAAAACAGCCGTAGGCCAATATTTTGTGACTATTATTTAAAAATCCAAAATAAAATCACAGAAATGGAACTCTGTTGTGTGTTAAAAGAAAAATGCACCATGACCAAAAGGGATTGACTACAAGAATTTAAAATTAAAATTCAACATATTAAGAGATCAAAAGAGCAAATATAGATAATTCTTTCCTTGGGTGTTAAAGAGGAATTTGTAAAGTATCCACAACCTGTTCAATATGCTTCTCAATTTTTGGAGACTCTTTATAAAGCAGGAATAGAAAAATATTTTTACGTCTACAAATTTGAGGTGGCGGTGGGGAATGTGTGTTCATATCTCTGTATGTGTGTGTGTTAAATAAAATGTCGGGGCGCCTGGGTGGCTCAGTGGGTTAAGGCCTTTGCCTTCGGCTTGGGTCGTGATCACAGGGTCCTGGGATCGAGCCCCACCTCGGGCTCTCTGCTCAACAGAGAGCCTGCTTCCCCCTCTCTCTCTGCCTACTTGTGATCTCTGTATGTCAAATAAATAAATAAAATCTTAAAAAAAAAAAAGTCCACTTCCCATCTAATGGTGAAATTTTAGTATTCCCTTAAAGTCAGAAATGAGTTAAAAATGCCCCATAGCACAACTAGGATTTAAAATTACATTTTAAGAGGTGCCTGGGTTGCTCCATCAGTTAAGTGCCCCACTCTTGGTTTTGGTTCAGATCATGGGCTCAGGGTTGTGATATTGAGCCCTGTGTCCACCTCCCTGCTCATTGGGGAGTCTGCTTGAGATTCTCTCCCTTCCTCTCCCTCCACCCCTCCCCCACACTGATGTGCACTCTCTTTTTCTCTCTCACTCAAATAAATAAATCTTTTTTTTAAAAAGTAATAAAAATACATTTTAAGTACCATTGCAATTAGAAAAGAGAACTAGAAGTAAAAAAAAAAACTGGAAAGGTATTCTTAATGACACTGTGCTGGATAAAAGATAAACAGATAAAGCAATGGGAGTAAAGGAATGTTGAGATACCATAGCCAAGACCTCCTATGGGCCCTGGCACTGCCTGCCAATGGGCCTGTATTTTCACTGCATGTTCATTTCTCCACTATCCAGGACATGTGGTTCCCAACTCACTGCTCCTGAAATCTCTCAAACATTTTCTACCCTTCTCGCTTCCATTTCCCCAAGTGATGTTGTTTCTTACTTTTTGCTGAGAATATAAAAGCCCTCAGAAGGGGCACCCTGGGTGGTTCAGTTGGTTGCGTGTTTGGCTCTGGGTTTCAGCTCAGGTCATGATCTCAGGGGTCATGGATGGAGCCCTGAGTCAGACTCCGCTCAACATAGAGTCTGCTTGAGATTCTCCCTCTTCCTCTCCCTCTGCCCCTCCCCCCATATTCTCTCTCTCTCTCAAATAAATAAAAAAGTAAATAAGTAAATAAGTGAATAAGTAAGCAAGTAAGTAAGTAAATAAATAAATAAATAAAATCTTTAAAAGCTCTCGGAATACAATCAAGCCTCCTCCTATTAAGATGTGTGAATTGTCCATTTCCCGTGCAACCTTTCCACTGTGTCCTCTATCCCAATCCCTCCTCCTATTCAAGGACTTTGATCTACATTCTACTACATCATTGTACAAACTCAACACTTAAACACTCACCAACACAGAAGGGGGAAGCCCCCATCTTCTTCCTCAACTTTTCCATCTGTCTCCCATTTTCCTCTCCTTTTCACCGCTAATATTTTCCAGAGTTGTTGGTTGTTACTGCTTCTACACCCTCATTTCTCACTGGGTTCTGACTGTACTTCCATCTCCCCCACTCCACGGACACTCTTCATTATCAAAGTCAACCTGGCCACATCTTGCCAAAGCCAGTGGTCGCAGCTTCTGTCCTCATCTTTCTTCTGCAAACACTCGGTGCTTTCGAAACAGTCAACCACTACCTCTGTGAAATTCTCTCTCTGCCCAGTGTCCCCACTCTCCCTCTCATCAACACGAAGCCGATGAGAATGGCCCTTCATTATCTGGAAAAGTAGCAGTAATAAATTTTCTGAGCTTACATGATGGTGTGGTTCTCAGGTCTGCTTTTAAGAACAAACTTACCAGAAATTCCAAGGAGCCTCCAGGTGCACTACTTTTGGGATCCACTGTAGCATTTGAACTGAAGCCACATCCTTCTCAGGCAACTCCCAGACAGTGATGGAGCATGGTGGGGTACTGAATTTTGGCCCAGTTCATGATTCCTCTATTGCACTGAAATCCCCATTTTGTAGTCTGAGTGTTTGCAGTCTGAACCACAGTTTGAGGCTCTTTCTACCTAATCCTTCCATCCATCACTCCTTGTCCCAAGTACTGGACCTGCATCATAGTCTGAAGTCCTTCCCTGCCTGCTCTTCTCCCTTTCACCTCTAACAGGCATTATCCCCAACAAAGAGCTTGTGCTTCTAACTCTGTCTTGGCCTCTGCTTTCTGGAGGACCTAACAAACACTAGCAAGTGCAAGCAAGGCTAGCAGCCCTTATGCTCTCTGAGGGCCAATATATGAAAGAAAGCATGGGTCACAGGCAGGATGGACAGAGGGGAGACTCCTGGCGGATCCATGCCTTAGTAGTTGCAGGGCAAGAAGCTGCTTGTGTTTGGCAGGCAGCTCCCTCTGTTGAAGGAAGGACAGAGACAGGAGGTGTAGAAGACCATCAACAGCAGCAGCAGGGGTGGAAATAAAGCAGAGCTCAGCACCATCTCCTTGGATCTTTCCCTCCTCCTCCCTTGTTGGAGCTGTGTATGGATTGCCATGATTCAGATGTTTTTAACACTAGGTTCCTGCATTTTGCCTATAACACATTAACTATCACACTGATTCTCATGCTGATGGCGCTACGTGCACAGAGCTCTTGGCACTTCTTGCAAAAGAAGAGAAGAATTTTCTTTCATCACCAGAGCATTCTGTCTTTTGGAGACCACAGACATTCCCCTAGGAAGGTGCCTGGTCCAGCGGCCCTAACCTTTCCAGGTCCAGCCCCTTGAGGTCTTGCTTTCACACTGATGCCTCCCCAGCCTCAGGATCTGTCTGTTTACTTTCTGCTTCCAGTCATCACTAGTCCACCACCTTGTAAATTTTCTGGCCTTCCTTTATGAAAGGAAAAGCATAGGGATTTTGAAGTTAGACAGACATCCATTCACTTTCTTACCCTGTAGACTTTGGCTACCTGCCTTTCAAGTATTTTGGGGGGATTCGATGAGATAAGAGGTGCGATGTGACTGGCAGAGTTCACAGCACACAGTAGGCATTTCATAAATATTAATACCCTCTCTTCCTCTCTTTCTTGTCTAAGGGGCACTTCTATTTCCAACATTTAGTGTTCACTCTCTGACCTTGACTTTATAATTACCATTCTTTACCCTTCTGTTTCAGCTCTTGCACAATTTTCCTGGCCCACCCACACTTCCCCATAACTACACCCATAACTGCAGTTTTACAGTCTCCCACCTGTCTCTCAGTCAGCCTGTCCCATATTCCTCCCCCTCCAAAATGAGGAAACCGTGGTGACACCATACTGAACAACATAGCACTAATGCAATGGCTGACCCCGGAGTGTGCTGGAACCAGCTTCCACTGGCTGGTGAGAGCCAAGTGTTGACTTTCCAGGAATTCTGTAAGCTGGTTGCTAAGCCCAGCCCTAAGTAAAAATTAAAGCTACATAAACTTAAAATTAAGTAAGTCAGATTAAAAACAAAGTTCATAAATACTCAAAATTCATCACTTCCAAATTATTTTACTACGCTGTATTATTATCCATTCTCTTGAAGTTATTTATATTCATGGTAAGTGTACTAACTATGATGGAAATACTATGTGCTGGTGTGCTTAGCTCTTTCCAGCTGCGTATTCAATGGCAGCATGTTGGTAGCTTGAAATGGGTTGTGGTGGGAATATTTATGCCGTGGAAATTGGCAAATGGTATAAATAAGATTTTTTTTTCCAGATCCAGTTGTTAAACATTTACAATATGGCATTCAATGGGTCACTTCAAATATAATCCAGCAATAATCACCAAATAAACTAAAGTAACTAAAGACATAAGGTAAGTTTTTTTTATTTTAATTAATTATTTTTATTAACATATAATGTATTATTAGCCCCAGGGGTACAGGTCTGTGAATCGTCAGGTTTACACACTTCACAGCACTCACCATAGCACATACCCTCCCCAATGTCCATCACCCTGCCACCCTGTCCCTCCCCCCACCCCTAGTAACCCTCCGTTTGTTTTGTGAGAATACCCCCCCAACCTCAGTTTGTTTTGTGAGATTAAGAGTCTCTTATGGTTTGTCTCCCTCCCGATCCCATCTTGTTTCATTTTTTCCTTCCCTACCCCCCAAACTCCCTATCCTGCCTCTCAAATTCCTCATATCAGGGAGATCACATGATAATAAGGCATAAGGTAAATTTTTTTAATATTTTATTTATTTATTTATTTGACAGGCAGAGATCACAAATAGGCAGAAGCAGGCTGAGAGAGGAAGGGAAGTGGGCTCCCTGCTGAGCAGAGAGCCCCATTCGGGGCTCCATCCCAGGGATGCAGGGCTCGATCCCAGGATCCTGGGATCATGACCTGAGCTGAAGGCAGAGGCTTTAACCCACTGAGCCACCCAGGCACCCCTACATAAGGTAAGTTTTAAAAGATGTTTATACCTTCAAGATATCCCAGTCCAACTACTTGCAGTTCCCCAGAATGCATCGTGTTCTCTGATTCCTTCATATCTTTTTTACTGACCTAAATACTAGGTTAATAATTGCTTAAGTCAATGTTCCTCTTCTTAGCAACCATGACATTCTATGCATGTTTCACTGGCTTCATCACATTACAAATGTTTGTCCTCCCCCACAAGATAGTATGCTCCCTGAGGGTTGGGTTGTGTCTGCCCAAACTTGGTCTTCCCTTATCTGTTCATAACAGATACTCAACAGATTCTTTGATCATTAGCTTGCCAGTAGCAACAATTCTCAAATATTTGGCCTCGGGACCCCTTTATGCTATTAAAAATATTGAAGGTGCTTAAGAGCTTTTGTTTGTGTGGTTTGTATCTATTGATATTAACTCTATTCAAAATTAAAACTGAGGACATTTTAAAACACAAGAATACACAAGCAAGCATTCAACTTGCCTACAGAGCAGTGATGTCATTACATGTCACGTAGACTTTGGAAAATTCCAATGAGTACCCATGAGAGACAGACAATGAAAAAGAAAATAATATTTAAGCATCGTTATAAAAATAGGTTTGACGCCATGGATCCTCAGAATAGATCTCAGACATCTTCTGGAAGCATCGCAGGGACAATCCTGAGCATCTCAGAGTCCCCAGCCCACATTTTGAGGACTACTGCCTTATGGTACATCTTCACCTGAACAAATTGATTCAGAAAAAAAATACCCTGTCCCAGATTGAGTAGTGTGGATTTGACAGAAGGGATGAAAATTTAGGATGGAACATAGCAGCTATGTTCCAGTGGGATCTTTGAGAAGATGTGGAATTGGCAACCATTTGATGGGAATCATTGTTTTATGGATTAAAAGATGGAATTTTGTAAAGCCATACATGGTATTAAACACATCAATAAAATGTATGTTTTGATAGGACTTCTCTAAGCTAAGATACTTTTTTTATACTATTTGTATTTTTGAGCAACTGATATGTTAGGATGTATTTTTCCATAATGCTAGGAGCAGCACTAACTTTAAAATCCTTCAGCTACAAGGACCCTATTCTTCTGTTAGGCTTTTTGACAACAAAGAGAAGGGATGCATGAATGGAGACTCTTGTGGCTTTCCGTTGAATTATAAGACTCTTCTGACTGAAACAACCATGTAACCTTATAATCTGGTCCAATCCACTAATATTTATACATTACAGCAATAATTTCCTTTAAGAATTTACTGTGTCACCCAAAATTGGGACTATGAAAATATTTTTGTTTCCTATATCTACATGATATCCAAAATTATATTATAATTATATTGACTTTTTCTCATGTTATGAGTAATATTTCTGTATTCAACATTATTTCTAAAGACCAGTGTCAAGTAAAGAATATGAACTCCAGGTTATTCAATTTTATTTGGACCAATGTAGCCTAATAAATTTTTGAGAAGCGAAGAAGGATGAAATGGAGTAAGGTGGATATATTTAGAATGTTTTAGGAAGCCTACTCTCAACCTCACTATGATATAAGAGGGGCCATTTTACTGCCTGCCACAAAGCTTCCCTATCAAGCATTACAAAGGGTCCTCATGTTTTCTTGCATTAATACCCTTTTAAAGATTATTAATGCCATACTTCCAGATGGAGGTATGTTTTGTTTTTGTTTTTGTTTTTTTTTAGATTTTATTTATTTATTTGTCAGATAGAGAGAGAGCACAGGAGCAAGCACAGGCAGACAGAGTGGCAGGCAGAGGGAGAAGCAGGCTCACCGTCGAGCAAGGAGCCCGATGTGGGACTCGAACCCAGGATGCTGGGATCATGACCTGAGCCGAAGGCAGCTGCTTAACCAACTGAGCCACCCAGGCATCCCCAGATGGAGGTATGTTTATCCTGGAACATGGATTCATGTGTGGGTGTGTGTGGGTGTGTGTGTGTATGACAGGCCTGGAGAGGGTAATATCATCGTGGAGTGTGTGCCCCATGATAATTAATTAATTAATTTTTTTTCTTTTCTTTACCCATCCTCCCACCTGCCTCCGCTCTGGTAACCATCAGTTTGTTCTCTATAGTTAAGAGTCTGTTTCTTGGTTTGTCTCTCTCTCTCTCTCTCTCTTCCTCTTACTCATTTGTTTTGTTTCTTAAATTCCACAAGTGAGATCATACAGTATTTGTCCTTCTCTGACTGATTTATGTCACTTAACATTGTACTCTCTAGCTCCATCCATGTCATTGCAAATAACAAGATTCCATTCTTTTTATGGCTGAATAATATTCCATTGTGTATATACCACATCTTTATCCATTCATCTATTGATGGATGCTTAGGTTGTTGCTTCCATAGTTTGGCTATTGTAAGTATGCTGTAATAGACATAGGGGTGCATATATCTCTTTAAATTAGTGTGTTTGTTTGTTTTTTGTTGCATAAGTACCCAGTAGCACAATTCCTGGATCATAGGTTAGTTTGATTTTTAACTTTTTGAGGTGATAAATAATTTTAAATATTTTTTAAAGATTTTATTTATTTATTTGCCAGAGAGAGAGATCACAAGCAGGCAGAGAAGCAGGCAGAGAGAGGGGGAAGCAGGCTCCTGCTGAGTAGAAAGCCAGATGCAGGGCTTGATCCCAGGACCCCAAGATCATGACCTGAGCCAAAGGCAGAGGCTTTAACCCACTGAGCCACCCAGGTGCCCCTTAAATATTATTTTTATTAAAATAAAACACGAACATTATCACACAAAATGAAGAAGTTATATTAATTTTTCACATCAAATATGGCATTTGATGTGATATGTCTCTTTCATTTGACTTTTTCCCCCAAAATACATCCCATTTGACAGAAATTAGCAGAGAGCCTCAAGTCAGCAGTCAAATACTAGAGAAGGGGACTTAGAAAATCACAAAGCTTTGAAAGTCTCAGTATCAAGAGGTAAAGACTGACTGACAGGACTTTATTTATCCAAAGAAAAATCCTTCTGATAATGGAATAAACAAAAAACCAGTATATAGAAATTATAGGAAAGTTTTGAGACATGTTGGGAGGTTGTTTTTTTTTTAGATAAAGGAAGTGATCCTACAGTAAGGATTCATTCATTCATTCAACAAATATTCACTAAACCCCTACTATGTGGGGCCCCTGGGTGGTTCAGTTGTTAAGCATCTGCCATCAGCTCAAGTCATGACTCCAGGGTCCTGGGATCGACCCCAGCATCAGGCTCCCTGCTCGACGGGAAGCCTGTTTCTCCCTCTCCCACTCCTCCTGCTTATGTTCCCTCTCTCATTGCGTCCCTCTCTGTCAAAGAAATAAAGAAATAAAATCTTTTTAAAAAATAAATAATAAGGGACGCCTGGGTGGCTCAGAGGGTTAAGCCTCTGCCTTCGGCTCAGGTCATGATCTCAGGGTCCTGGGATCGAGTCCCGCATCGGGTTCTCTGCTCAGCGGGGAGCCTGCTTCCTCACCCCCTCTCTCTGCCTGCCTCTCTGCCTACTTGTGATCTCTCTCTGTGTCAAATAAATAAATAAAATCTTTTAAAAACAAATAAATAAATAAATAATTTTTTTAAAAGGAAATAAATAAATAATAAGGGGCACCTGGGTGGCTCAATGGGTTAAAGCCTCTGCCTTCAGCTTTGGTCATGATCGAGCCCCACATGGGGCTCTCTGCTCAGCAAGGAGCCTGCTTCCCCCTCTCTCTCTGCCTGCCTCTCTGCCTGCTCGTGATCTCTGTCTGTCAAATAAATAAATAAAATCTTTAAAAAAATTTTTTTTTAATAATTAATAAATAAATAATAAACCCCTACTATGTTCCAGCTCTTGTTCTATCCAGTGAGGACCCAGCAGTAAACTCCTCTACTCTCATGGAGTTTGCATTCTAATGGAAAAGACAGACAATAAATGAACAAATAAATAAATATGTAGCATAGTGTAGGTATGAAAAGGGCCATAGCAGAAATAAAGCAGGGTAGTGTGACAGAGGCTGCCAGGAAACTGCTAGATAAACTGGGGCAGTCAGGGAAGGCCTGTGTAAAGAAGCAAAGTGAGACCATAGGCTCAGCTGAGGGAAGAGTGTACCAGAGAGAGCACACTGTAAAATGCAAGGTTTGTGGAGTGGAAACTTTCATGGGCATGAGCAAGGGAAAAGTGAGAAGAGATACGCTGAAGAGGTAGCAGGCTTCTTGTATGTCATCAAGGGATTTGGGATTTTATTCCAAGTGTGGTGGGAAGCCAGTGGAGGATTTTGAATGTGTCACTGACATGATGTGATTCAGGGACTTCTTAAGGACAAACTGAGGACTTTCTAAATGGGTATTGCATTGTCCTGGGATTTCCATGATACTACAGGAAGTTGTGGGATCTGTTTAATACAGGATACATTGAAAGATACAGGAGGGGGACAGAATAGAAATTGGGACAGGAGAAAGACGTTTTTCTCTCTTTACCAGCTTAGGAATTGGCCCTATAATAGGAATAGTCAGGTGAACTATGTCATACTCTCTGTGACCTTCCAGACCCACCTTCCATAACGTGGAAGGTACCTGGTAATCAAGTGAGAAAGAGCATAGAGTTCATATTAGACATCTTAAAATTCCTATTCTGACTTTAATAAAAAATCTGTCCATTGTGAGAAATTTGGAAAGTAGAGAAGAGCAGAAGGAAGAAAGTAAAACCACTCACAATCATGTCACCCTGAAAAAAAGCACCATCAAAATGTGCACATTTCTTCAACACACGTTACACAAAATGAGACCAGATCACATTTTTGTAAGTGGTGAGTTCTTTCCCTTCCATATTAAATAGAGTAGAACGAATACAATGGGCTGTCCGGATGGCTGTATGGGAGCTGAAACAGAGGTAGGACAATATTTGCCTTGTTATCCCAGTGACCAGAGCTTTGGAATGACTCACAAGGTGGACGACGACACAACAGCCTCTCCTGTCAGAGCCTGAACAACTGAGCCTCGTTCCAGGGTGACCACATCAGACCCCATTCCTGTTCTTCAGAGCTCCTTCTCAGTTATGAGTCACTGTCGCCTCTTCTCTCTGGTGAGTTAGTTCTGACTGTGAGGAAAGCAGTGTTATCACAGAGGCAAAGGAGTAGGACAGAGGCCAGGCCTATGCAAGGAAATATAGACTGAGGAGCAGCTGAAGGTCACCTTTGTTCAGTCTAACAGATAAAAGTCCTCTGTTCCTAATGTCCTTATCCTGCCCAAGCCTTCAGTTCCTTGGAGACAGAACAGGAGGAAGTCGGATTATGTCATCTCAAAAGAAAAAAGAAGTTGTTCTCTCCCATGTTCCAATTCATAGAGTCATGTCTGGGAACTAGGGTGAGGAGATCGAGGCATCAGCCTTGGGCTCTTAACATACAGGGATGCCAGAAACTTCCTAATAATGAGCAACAGCAATCAGACAACAAAAAAGAATAGAAGGTATTCAGATAGGCAAAGAAGAAATCAAACTCTCTCTCTTCGCAGATGACCTGATACTTTATATAGAAAACCCAAAAGACTTCACCCCCAAACTACTAGAACTCATACAGCAATTCAGTAATGTGACAGGATACAAAATCAATGTATAGAAATCAGTTGCTTTCTTCTACAATAACAATGAAAATATAGGAAGGGGAATTAGAGAATCGATTCCATTTACTATATCACCAAGAACCATAAGATACCTGGGAATAAACCTAACAAAAGAGGTAAAGGATCTGTACTCAGGGAACTACAGAACACTCATGAAAGAAACTGGAGAAGACACAAAAAGATGGAAGAGCATTCCATGCTCATGGATTGGAAAAATAAACGTTGTTAAAATGTCTATACCACCTAGAACCATCTATACTTTCAATGCCATCCTCATCAAAATTCCACTGGCATTTTTCAAAGTGCTGGAACAAACAATCCTAAAATTTGTATGGAACCAGAAGAGACCCTGAATTGCTAAGGAAATGTTGAAAAAGAAAAACAAAACTGGGGGCATCAGTAAAGCTGATTTCAAGCTTTACTACAAAGCTGTGATCAATAGTATTTTAACACAGTGTTTTGAAAAACAAAAATTAATGTAAAACAATCTGTCATTTTAAAAGATGTCAAGGGATGCCTGGGTGGCTCAGTAGGTTAAGTGTCTGCCTTTGGCTCAGGTCATGATCTCAGGGTCCTGGGATCAAGCCCTGCATCAGGCTCCTTGCTTATCGGGGAGTCTGCTTCTCCCTCTGCCAGCCACTCCCCCTACATGTGCTCATTCTCTCTTTCTCTCTGACAAATAAATAAATAAAATCTTTAAAAATAATAAAAATAAATAAAAAGATGTCAAAGTTTAAAGTAAAAACAGGATCAGCATTATCGATTTTTTTAAAAGATTATATATTTACCTGACAGACATAGATACAGCAAGAGAGGGAACACAAGCAGGGGGAGTGGGAAAAGGAGAAGCAGACTCCCCGCTGAGCAGGGAACCGGATATGGGGCTCGATCCCTGGACCCTAGGATCATGACTCTAGCAGAAGGCATATGTGCAATGACTGAGCCACTCAGGTACCCTATTGATTTTTCCATTTGCCTCAGGCTCCCATCAAGTTTGGCAGGACAGTTACTGATCTTACATCACTCCCCACCACCACACCACCAATGACATTGACATTGGATGTTTACCTAAATATTCAAAATAAAATAGACATACCAAGGGCAAACAGACTTACAGGCACTAAACACCCAAAATAATCAGTAAAGGAGAGAAAACCTTTTATTCTAAGCCCCTCTTCCATTTGTCTTAGAGCGGCTAACACTGTAACCAAGTTGTGGTACAACAGTTTGCCCTGAGGGTGACTGTTGATGAATCCTTACTATTTAGTGCCGGGTAGTCTGCAAGTCACTATCTATTATGGATCTGTCTATTAATGGATCTTAACTCCAAGCCAGACTCTTGCTATCAGAGGCATGCTTAGTGCTTCCACAGCCTTTGATCTATCCAGGATAATGAATTCTTTTCCCATGAATAATTGTTCATGGTCATGATTCTGTGTTGTACCACACAAATCTCCCTTCATGAACTGAAGGATTAATTCCCTCCAGCTCTTGGGATTTTATTCTTTGACATTACTCAGCTGTCAATTACTTTCAGAACTGCTATGGCAGAAGAAAGCCACCTTACCCATGGCCACACTCCCTGCTGGGAGGGGCATGCATCCAATGACTGGCTGAGGCTGGAGTAAAAAAAAAATGCCCAGCTCCCTCTCCCCAGTTCAGGACAACTTCAAAGGCTATCCCAGCTTCCACACTCCTAGCAGGGTTACCTGAGGTCTTCTCCCTCTGCCCAAGCCTGCTTATTTTTCTTACCCCTTCTGTTGTTGCTCCTGAGAACATTCCTAAATAAATTTCCTGCATGCAAATCTCCATCTGGGAGTTGGCTTTCCAATGAACCCAACCTGCTCCACTTACGGGACTTCCCAACATTGTGTTGTGTTAGTTACGTAGAGCTAGCTATATGAAGAAACAAAAGTGATTCAGACAGTAAGTTCTGCAATCATCGACATAAAAATTACTGGCACCCTTTCTTGGGATATCAATAAAGACACCCAATTCTTTTTTTATTTATTTGACAGAGAGAGATCACAAGTAGGCAGAGAGGCAGGCAGAGAGAGAGGAAGAAGCAGGCTCCCCGCTGGCAGAGAGCCCGATGCTGGGCTTGGTCCCAGGACCCTGAGATGATGACCTGAGCTGAAGGCAGAGGCTTTAACCCAGCCACCCAGGCACCCCCCTCAAAGACACCCAATATTTTTTTAAGTCTCACCTTTTTTTTTTAAGATTTTATTTATTTATTTTTGAGAGAATGCACAAGCAGGGGAGCAGAAGAGAAAGAAGGGGACTCTCCACTGAGCAAGGGAGACTCTATCCTGAGACCCTGAGATCATGACCAGAGCTGAAGGCAGACATTTAACTGACTGAGCCCCCAGGCACCCTGAAGTCTCACCTTTAAAGCTACTATATCTGTGTATTTATTCAAGACAACTCTTTAAGCCTTCACAAAGGCCTTATGAATTCAAGGTTCAAGAGATCAAAGAAGATTCTTAAGTGAATTTAATCTGAGTTGAGTTTCTTTCAGACTCAAATTCATGGTATTCAGATCTATATTTATGATCTTCCCCTCCCCTTATAATTTAATAATCAAAGTAGAAGTTAGGGTGATGACTAAAGTAGAGAATAGAAGTATAAACTATTACACTTATTACAACCTGAACCAGTTTTAGGTTGAGATGTAGTCAATGTAATCAGCCTTTTTCTGTTTCTCTCTCTCTAGAATTGTTAGCTGTAGCTGCTCCTACTATTGTTGCTACTTGGAGGGCTACAAGGATCCCAGAGGAGGTGATGCAGAGAAAGTAGGATCTGGATCAGAAGAGGGTTTTATCCAACCCAACACAACATAGCATAGGTGGGTTAGAGAATGAGAGACATTACCAGGAAGCACTAAGCCTACAGCCAGGTATCAAGCCAGAGGTAAATAAGGAAGAAGACAGGACAACAAGGAGCCAACCTGATCCTTGAAAAAACATTGAACAAAATGATGATGTATCTGGTACAATTTAAGGCATGTGGCTCAAAGCCAAGTGAAAGGTAAATGGTGCTGGAGCTTCCTTGGTCAGGTTGCCTGGTGCATACAGCAGGGACCATTAGTGTGGTAATTTCATATCTGCTCTGGACCAGCTCTAAACCTCCACCCCCTTATCCCTGAATGCATCTCTTCAAAATGTTACCCACTGAAAATGACAATGGGGACTGGCAGGTGAAGAATGTCATAGCAAACACAGGGTCCCAAGTCCCCTGAAATGTCTAACCCTGCCACATATTCATTCATTCTTCACACAGGCTCTCCCATACCAAAAGAAGCACCCACTTCCCCACATACCACACTCTAGGGCATTCCGTGATCTCTTCACCACAGAACCCTCTTGTCACAGGTACAGTGTACCAGAGACCAGCTTGTGAGACCAACCATTGTTCTCCCTCTGCTGACGGGGTAAGTTCAGCCTAAATGGGGCTGATGGGTTGGGGGAAAAAATGGAAAGCTAAGTTCCCTCCGATTATCCTCTTTTGTAGCATCCCTGATGAGATCAGGGCTGGAGAGGCAAGGCTGTGACTCACCCAGAATGCAGAATGCAGGGCTCATTGACAGCCCAAGACAGTGACTGACAACATAGAGTTATAGTTCAGTTTGTTGTTGTTGTCATCGTTTTCAATTGTGTCAGGTTAGGAAAGGTACTTCTAATCCTAATTTTGAGACACCACAGATGAACCCCAAATATCTGAAGGTGTCACTAAAAGTTTTCAAAGTAAGATTTCTCTTACTTCGCTTCAATACAAAAACACCCCTCAAAAATTAAAAAATAATAATAATAAAATAATAAAAACACCTCTTTAGGCTACATGAGAGTTTTACAAAAGGGAGCAAAGTTCGGCCTGGGGAATAGACCTAAAATACACCAGTACGCGCAGTCCCTTCTGTATTTCTGTGCCTATATTTCTGAATTTCCAAATTCCCGGTTTGGAGTAACAGGCCTAAGGTTTCCAACGTCGAGGCAGATCCCTTTCCCAAGTGACAGCCACAAAGGAAACACTGTATCACACCCTATCTAAAGAAAAGAGAATGGTAAACTTTAGGGGGGAAAAGTGTCCTAACATGTTCTGTGACCTTGAGCAACAGCTTTCCCCTCTCTGGGCCTCAGCATTCTACCTTCAATCCAGAAGACTGGGATCCCTCACACCCAGCCCTCAAATTACCCGACCAGACACTTGCCAAACCCCACCCTAAACTACCTGGTGATCTTACTATTTCTGCGTCTGGCTCCGCCCAGGGACTCCTTCCCTTCCAATCTCTTTGTTAAATAGCTTGCCCTCTAATGGCTTTTGCTCTGGAAACAGCACCTCGGAACTCCAGCCCGAGAAAGCGCTCCCCAGCATGAGGGCTGCCCTGCTCCCCGTGGCCAGGGCAGCAAGCCTTTGCCTTAGCTTCTGGCTCCTGCTCTCCTGGGTAGACCAAGGTGCGGTCGCCAAGGAGCTAAAGTTTGTGACTTTGGTGAGTAGACTTTTTTCTCCTTGTTTTTCCCTTAAAACTGTTACCAGCAGGGGCTGATGCCCAGGTGTCGGGTTTCACTTTACCCCCTACTGTGCTCTCCCAGAGTCCTAACTCAGAAAGGGTGTAATCAAGTTTCGCAAGCTCCTCCTAACGAATACTTAACGTGTCCTGACAAAAAGTGTTTGCTTCGGCTATGTGTGCCTTTGCCACTGTTGTTTATTTATTTATTCACTTACTTCACAGCTGCCGGAGTGCGTGCGTGGTTCCTCCTGACAGCCACAGACCCTGTGCGGGAAGCCCCAGTTGGCCACGTTAGCCCCAGGAGCTAACCAGGCTTCCTACAGTGCAATGATTATTTGTTTGCAAACCAAAAAGCAGCCATCTTCTGCATGAAGTAGCCCCTTCCTCTTTTCTTTATCAGGAAATTGGAAACTCTATTTGCCAACCGTCTTTGAAGCATAAAAGTGAAACTAAATTCGAGAAATTTCTAAGAGGACTTCCTGATATGTAGATTTGATTGATCGTTAAAATAATGTTTTCCTCCACCCCGGGTATGCGTGACAAGTTGTGGGGAAAGAGGAGTGGCCGGTGTGTGAGGTGAAGGAAAGAAAATATACTGTGGACGTTTTCTTAAAAGTAGGTAGGAAGGGGGTTTGGGAAGTGAAGGGGATTTATCACTTTACCTGGGAGTCCTGGGGTTAATCCTTGTGTGTCTCTGGGTTTCCCTGTCTGTGATTTTCTCTGTATCGCCACTTCTATTCACCTGTTGCACTCACTATCTCCCTCTGCCTCTGCCCCTCTCCTTGACTTTCATACCTACTCTCTCAATCTCTTTCTTTTCCTCACCTTTTTTATTTGATAGACGGGAGATATGCTGGTAAATAAGTAAATTTTCTTCCTGTGAGAATACTCAAAATTTATTTCTATAATTTTCAGGGAGGTCATCTTTTACCTAAAAAATCAAACATAAAATTCTTGTTTCCTTAGCTGAGTGTTTTCAGAACTCCTTTCTTTCCCTTCTACAGGAACAAATTTCATAACCATATGATTATGCAAATCATGATTATTAGTGCAATAAATCTTTACTAGGTCATGAGTCAACAAATGAGAGAGAATCAGAGAAACGTATCATCAATTTATTTACAAGTGATTTACCAGCTGTCAGACTTCTGTGCTGAAAAAAGAACCCTGTGTCATATCGTGTACCTTCTGTAAAGAAATCCACACAAGTGGGGCTTTTACTTATATTCATGGATTTCTTGCCAGCAGGTGCATTAAGCAAGTGTGGGGACACCACAGAAATTGCACTCTCAACACTATAGGCCTGTGGCAAGTTGGCTGAGAGGTAATCGTCTGTGAGGTATTATGGTGAACTCGGAGTTAACCACATGTGGTTGGTTCTATTTTACTCCAGCACAAGCTCACTCCCCTTGACTATCACACTGTGGAGGACTTCCTTTCTACCCATTCCCTCTCAGTTAACAGGCGTTCAGGGGCTACAACTTAATTCTACCCCAAGAAAAACCTGACAGGGGCACCAGGGTGGCTCAGTTAAGCATCTGCTTTCACCTCAGGTCATGATCTCAGGGTCCTGGGGATGGAGTCCCACTTCAGACTCCCTGCTTAATGGGGAGTCTGCTTCTCTCTTTGCCTGCTGCTCCCTTGCTTGTGCTCTCTCTCTCTCTGACAAATGAATAAATAAAATCTTAAAAAAAAAAAAGGGGGAAAGACAATAAAATCTTACAAAGATAGCTCTCTTGGAGCTATAAAGATTAACATTTATCATACAAGGCTAATGTTAATGATTTTTCCTAGCAAGGCTTTCTTCCATTAATGGTAGATGAAGGGCAACTTAATACAACTTCTTGGCTCTTACCAAACAATATCTAAGGACTTCAGTGATGAGATACTACTTTCTTTTTATTGATTATGGAGAATATTTGACCATAAATGGTTATATTTTATACCCAGGCAAATCCTTAGAAAATTATTAGAACCGGAATAAAAGAAAGGTGCCTCTAATTAAAGTGGTAACATTTGTAACAATAACCAATCATCACTCGATGTTTATTATATGCTGGGCACTGTTCTGAGAGTGCGAATGGAAAATGTCCCATTACATTATCCTTCCAACAACCCCATGAAGTAGCATTCCTAGGAAAACACAGGATACCCAGTTAAATTTGAATTTCAGATAAACAGCAAATAATTTTATGGTATAAAGTATGTTTCACGCAATATTTGGGCATCTTGCAGTTTGGTTTGCTCCATCTGGCAACTGTTCTTTAAAGTTTTACAAAAACTTTACTATCTCTATTTTATAGATAAAGACATTGAGACACAAAGAGGCTAAGCCACTTGTCCATAGTTACAGGGTAGCCGTGGTTAGTCAAGATGTGAATCCAGGCTGTATGACGGAAGCTCTGCCCCTGATCCCTGCATATAGTCCATTCCTGCTGGAATGAAGCCAGCACATGGAGCTGAGAGCTCCCCGTGAAGGTTAGGTGCACAGACAACTCATAATCAGTAGGTAGTTTCCTCAATGTGTCTCCAAGATCCAGGAAAAATAAATCTTTCCCATGTCTGAGAAGCTGTCCTTGGCAGAAAGAGCAAGAAACTGTCCTTGGTTCTTGTTCTGTTTCATGAACAGAGTTATCACACAATCTTTTAAAACAGGTTTATCAACATGTGTCCCATGGAATGCTAGTTTGATGAGTTGTTAACAGGAGTTGCTTGGAAGAAAAAATGGGTTTCAGTAGTCAAATCAGTTTTGGGAACAAAACAAGGGTTACATTGTATTTCAGGTCTCTAAAGGGCAGGACTCCTCAGTCTTTAATAGTCTAACGTCTCTGGGCACCTGAGTAGCTCAGTCCATTAAGCATCTGCCTTTGGCTCAGGTCATGATCCCAGGGTCCTGGTATTAGGCTTCCTGCTCAGTGGGGAGTCTGCTTCTTCCTCTCCCTCTGTCCCTCTGCTCATGCTCTTTCTCTCCCTTTCTTGCTCTCTCTCATATAAACAAAATCTTTAAAAATAATAATAATAATAATAATAATATTTTAATATGTGCTGTGGCTTTAAAGGAAAGGATCTAGTAGTAAACTATATTTCCTAAAATTTGACCACAGAATCCACCTCCTTCTTTTCCCAGAGTGTCCCATAGAAAACTCTCAGAGAATCATTATTTTTAACTTTTTAGAGAAAGAGTAATAAGTATGGTGAGTATGGGAGGTCAAGAGAGACCTCTCTTGGTTGCCTTTTTCAGGAGGGACCAGGATTAGAAGTAGGAGGAGGACATTCCAGGCCGGTAGAACTTCACCGCCCTGAGGCTGGAACAATATATTGGGTGGAACAGCAGGGGCTCTGTGGCTAAGCATGTTTAGCAAAAGTGTAAGATAGTAGCATCAAGGTGGGCAGGGCCAGATCAGGTAGAATGATGTAATACGGCAAATCCACTCAGCAGACTGGATAGAGAAGGATCATTCATGGGGGAACCAGACCATGGTTCTGTTTTTTAAAAAGTCACCTGTGATCTAAAAGGATGAAGTGAACTTGATGTGGGAGAGAAAACAGTGGGTAGCATTCATGAAAACCAAGAGATATGGATGGCTCGTTCCATTTCTTTGAACCTCAGTTTCCTTTTTGGTCCAGCAATAGAGCCAGCCTGGCCTCCCAGGAGTTTTGAGAATTGAAAGAGAGAGCAGGGAAAAGACCGTACAAAACCCTGGAGGGTTAGTTACACAAACATAAGGGCTTGTTATCCTGGATGTCTTCCTATTGCAGTTACCGCTGGGGTTGCAAAATCGTCCTGGGGCTGACCCTATATGTTTAGGTTTCTGAAGGATTTCATAGAGTATGAGTGCTGGACCGAGAACAGCGGTTACAAATTTGGCAGAGCAGCTGTTAAGAAGTTCACCTTACGCCAGGCTTCAAAGAGCACCAAGGCACAGTCCAGAGGCTCTAGCTGAGACTCCAGGATCTCAAGAATGACACGTGTGCACTTGAGGGTGCTCACTGATATGCACAGCGACACACGCACACAGACACATGCACACATACTGATTTCCAGCGTCTGGGGGCAGGGAGGGGAATGGTATATTAATTGTCTCTGGGGGACACCCCTTTTGAAGAGCTCACAGCATGTTTGAGCCATTGTCTCAAAAACCCTTAAAACCTACTGCAGTGTAGGGAAGTACAATTATTCCTGACCTGTAAGGACAGAGTAAGAAAGCTTGTTCAAGCCTGTGATTATGTTCCAGGGGTCTACTGTTTAAATAACCCTCCTCTAAGGGCACCATGCTTGTTTTTCTCCCCAGGCTACACTGTCATTTAGATGCATAATCTCAGTTCTATTTTTAAGTAGTATTTGGGATTGGTGCTTACATCAGAGTTTTCCTGTAGTGCAACACCGCCCCCTCCCCTGCAACACAGAGAGCTTCTGATCTTAGAGGAAAAGTTCATAGAGAAGCCCCAGATCCCAGATAACCCACTGGAGGGATGCCAAGGGTGTGTTTTAGCAGAGAAATGAGCCTCTTACATGGGTTAAGAATGCTGGTATTGGAGGCACACAGTCTGTGCTTGTATCTCTACTGTGTCATTTACATGCTTGGGGAGGTCACTTAACTAGGGCTGATTTCCTTGTTTGTGAAATGAAGATAATAATCATAAATGCTTTGTAGAACTGATGAATGGATTAAATTATGAGAAGCACTTAGCACAGTTTCTAGGACATAGCAAACATTCAAAAATCCTTGAGGGACGCCTGGGTGGCTCAGTCAGTTAAGTGTCTGCCTTCGGCTCAGTTCATGACCCTGGGGTCCTGGAATCGAGTCCCCTTCTCCCTCTGCCCTTCACCATGCTTGTGCTCGCACTCTCTCTCTCTCTCTCAAATAAATAAATAAATAAAATCTTAAAAAAAAAAAAAAAAAACTTGAGTTATTGTGGTTAAAGGCTGGTAGGAAGCATTGTAAATTATTTTACTACAATGTCTCTCATCTGACTTCCCTTTGGCCAACTTAGGTGTTCCCAACCAGAGATGATTTTGCCTCCTACAGCACATCTGGCAATGTCTGGAGAACTTTTTGATTGTCACAATGAGGGACTGCTACTGCACTCTAGTGTGCAAAGGCCAGACACACCACTAAACGTTCTACAGGGAATAGGATAGCCCCTCACAAGGAATTATGCAACCCAAAATGTCAACAGTGCTGAGGTTGAGATGCCCTGGAAAGTAAACGTTGTAGGATTTATAATCAACTGAAAACACGTAACAATTTTAGTTACTCAGATCTAAGAAAGTATTTTGCACAATTACCTGGGACCTAAAAAGTCCAAAATATGTTTAGATTATAGAAAAAGCACTAATGAGGGGCGCCTGGGTGGCTCAGTTGGTTAAGCATCTGCCTTCAACTCAGGTCATGATCCCAGAGTCTTGGAATCAAGCCCCGAATTGGGCTCCCTGCTCAGTGGGGAACCTGCTTCTCCCTCTCCTGCTCCCCCTGCTTGTGTTCCCTCTCTCACTGTCTCTCTATCAAATAAATAAATAAAATCTTTTTTAAAAAATGAAAGAAAGAAAGAAATTGATCGATCCACTACACCGTGGTTTCTGTTTGCTAGGCCTGTTCTATTGCGATTTTTGTTTTTCACCAGTTTAGGGGACCAAAAGGTAAGTTTTCTTTAGACACTAGAGACACAACCCAGGTCCTACAAGCCTCCCTCACTTTCCTGGAATCCCATCTGAAAGATGGCTAAACTTGACAGCTCTTCCTTACTCTGTGTCTCCTGGAGCATCTTAGCCAGGCAGTGTAAACGACAAGGGCGGGAAATCTCAGATAATGCACAGTAGCCTGAGGCCCTCCTCTGCATTCAAAATGTTTGCTGGCATCAGTACAGACTTCATCTTGGACTTCTGCAGTGTTTTTCATGTCTTATCTTTTGCTGATAAAACAGCTGTGTATTTAGTTTGGTATTTTATTCAGAAAGCATATGGGAGTCAGAAAATGCCAACGTTTCGAAAGTCCTGACTACCCTCTCCATAGAGGAAAATGTGCAATCAGAATAGCATGACGTGAGCACAAATCGTAAAGTGTGAAGAATTAGCCTTTCCGATCTCCCTTTCCGCAAGTCCTTTAGCTCTAATCTCCTAAAAACTAATAAATCATTGGCTCAAGATGGTCAGATTGTATGTGACATTTAAAAGCGACTGTTCTTATCATATGTAAAATTTTTTACACCATTATTAAGGAAGAATACTTCTGATCAGAGCCTGTCTGCAATAAAGTGATCTTGCAGAGCGCCTGGGTGGCTCAGTGGATTAAGCCTCTGCCTTTGGGCTCCGGTCATGATCTCAGGGTCCTGGGATCGAGGCCCAAATTGGGCTCTCTGCTCAGCAGGGAGCCTGCTTCCCCCTCTCTCTGCCTGCTTCTCTGCCTACTTGTGATTTCTCTCTCTGTCAAATAAATAAATAAAATCTTTAAAAAAATAAAAAATAAAGTGATCTTGCTAAGCTTTGTGTTCCTCCTTGCCCCAATATACAAACCAGTCTCTGTGTATGGCTTGTCTGCTTTCTTATGACTGACTGTCTCCTTACTTACATTACCTGAAACACAGGAAAGTGTTAGTGAGATGCAAACAGTGGTTCTTAACCTGAGATTTACCTGGGGAGGTCTTTTTTTTTTTTTTTTAAGATTTATTTACTTATTTATTTGAGAGGGAGAGAGAATAAGCAGGGAAGATGGAGAAGCAGACTCCCCACTGAGCAGCGAGCAGGACGCAGGACTTGATCCAATGACCCTGAGATCATGACCTGAGTTGAAGGCAGACACTTAACCAACTGAGCCACCCAGGCGCCCCTTACATGAGGAGGTCTTCAAAATCCTGATGCCCTGAATCACTTCTTGGCCTTTTAGCTAAGATCAAGTGTAAAATCCTGATGCCCTGGCCACATCCCAATGTTGAGAACCAGTGGTTTAGAAGAAAATCTATGAGATTGAGCTGAGCTAAAACACCTAAGTGAAATTTGTAATGTTATTGTCTTGATCTCTTTTCAGGTGTTTAGGCATGGAGACCGAAGTCCCATTGAAACCTTCCCTAATGACCCCATTAAGGAATCCTCATGGCCCCAAGGATTTGGCCAACTCACTCAGGTTGGTTGGATTTTCAGCTAAAAGGTTGCTCATGAGTCTTAAGGGAAACTGTGTGGAGTTTGTAATATATTGAAACCATATAACCACTTAAGTTACTCAGATCTGGGAGAATATTTTGCATAATTACCTAGGAACTAAAAAGTCTAAAATGTGTTTTGATCATGAAAGGCAAAGTACAATGATTAACTTCGATAATTTCTGATCATGACCAAGTCACCCCTAGTGACTAATAACTGTAGGAAAATTGTATAAAATTGCCTGTTTTGATCTTTTTTTTGCCCTCTTTGGCTTTATTAAAGCATAAGAGCTATGCGTAGCAACAGATGAACACATGAGCTTAAAGACGCTGAGGAGAGCCAAGAGATCCTTGGAAACTAGCCCCTGAGTTGCTCAGCCTCCCTCCAAGGAAGCAGAAAATAATCTTGTAATCGATAAACTGAATCAGCAGGTTTAGGAAGACAGGGTTCCTTTGGAAGTGCTGATGTCAAATTTGATTTTTTTTTATCAGCTGTATATACTGGGATTGAGCCTTCTTATAAGTGGTCTTAAACACAGTGAGCCCTACTTCCTAAAGAACACTAAAGGAGAAGGTGAAGGGGGGTTGGGTGGGGGACAAAATCACTGTAGTCCCTGCTCCAGAGCCCCACCCCCTTCTCTTGCAAGAGTAGATGGCTCTTCTGTTTGGAGCCGGAGGCCCCATGTGTTGCTTCTGCCCTGACCAAAGCACTATTTAAATACATTAAGAAAATGTCATAGACTACTTAGAGTAGAATATCCCTAAACATTTAACTAAGCATTTAAACCAGTGGGTTTCAGTCTTGGCTAAACACTGAAATTATTTGTAGAGCTTTAAAAAATGTCGATGTCTGTCTGCCTCCCAGACAGAGGTTCTTATTTAATTCATCTAGGGTATGGCCTGGACATGGGGATTTTTAGAATCCCTCAGCTGATCAGTTGACTCTAATGTGCAGCCAAGTCTGAGAACCACTTCCCTAATTCAACCACAATGTTTCATAGAGGAGAAATCCCACACAGGCTGTTTGAGGTCAGCAACTTTGGGCTCCCCAGTCAGAGCTCCTCCCACCATACCTCACTCCTACCCAGCTTTCAGCTCCTTAAATGAGGGGACGGTAATAAAAATTCAGGGCTACTTCTTAATACTTGTGGCTATGGGGAGACTCCTGTTTCCTTGTTCAGCTTTTCCAGTAAGACTATAAGATCCTTTCAGACTGTGGGATCTGGATTCTCCTTCTGGGAGTCTCTTGATTAGCCATCACATTTCGTAGAGCAGTGTTTCTCAAGCTTCCTAGAACGAATGTATCATTTGGGGATCTTGTTAAAATCAGGTTCTAATAGTCAAAAGAAATGAAAACACTAATTCAAAAAGATATCTGCACCCCCCTTTGTTCATTGCAGCATTATTTACAATAGCCAGGATATAGAAACAACCTAAATGCCCATCAACAAATGGATGAATAAAGAAGTTGTGGTATAGATATAGATAGATATTATAATGGAACATTATTTAGCCATAAAAATGATAAAATCCTGCTGTCTATGACAACATGGATAAACCTTGAGGACATTATGCTAGATAATAAAAGCCAGACAAATACATATGATCTCATTTATATGTGGAATCTAAAAAAATTTTAAGAACCAAACTCATTGAAAAAGGAATCATATTTGTGGTTACCAGAGGCAGGGGGCTGGGGGGGACAGAAAACTGGAGAAAAGGTGGTCAAAAGATACAAACTTCCAGTTACAAGGTAAATAAGTAGTAGGGATTTAATGTACAGTGTAACAACTATGGATAAAAACAGCTCTATTGGGACGCCTGGGTGGCTCAGTTGGTTAAGCGGCTGCCACCGGCTCAGGTCATGATCCCAGCGTCCTGGGATTGAGTCCCACATCGGGCTCCTTGCTCGGCAGGGAGCCTGCTTCTCCCTCTACCTCTGCCTGCCACTCTGTCTGCCTGTGCTCGCGCTCTCTCTCTCTCTCTAACTAATAAATAAATAAAATCTTAAAAAAAAAACAAAACAGCTCTATTAACACATGTGAAAGTTGTTAAGAGGGTAAATCCCAAGAGTTCTCATCACAAGGAAAAGCAATTTTTTTTGCTTTCTCTTTTTATTATATGTCTATGAAATGACAGATGCTAACTAAATTTATAACAGTGATCATTTCACAATATATGTAAACCAAACTGTATGCTGTATATCTTAAACTTATACAGTGATATATGTCAATTCTATCTCAATAAAACTTAGGGGAAAAACATGCAGATTCTAATTCAGCAGGTCTGACATGGGCCTAAGAGTCTTTGTTTCCAACATACATACTCCAATATGAAGCCAGTGATGCTGGAACATGGCCACTCTTGAAGCCACAAAGTCCTAGAGCTCAAATTCCTGCCCTTGGCCAGGTACTTGCAATCTACATAATGACAAGGTGATGGCCTTCTAGGTCGGTGGTTCTCAAAGTGGGGTCCCTGGATGAGCAATATCACCATTACTTGGAAACATGTCAGAAATTTAGATTGTCTGGCCCTCCCCACTGAACCAGAAACTTGGGACTTCAGTTCTTGGAACCTTGTTTCAGTGACCCCCCCTAGGTGATTCTGTGCATGCTGACATTTGAAAATCACTGCTCTATAGAAGATGAGTCTGGTCAAAATGCAGTTGTCAGTTAGTACAACAAATTAGGCCCAAAGTACCTGCTTCTTTACCTACCCATGTCATCCAGGGAACTAGCAAAACTCAAAGCACGAATTACTCTTTTCCCACCTCCTTCCCCATCCTAGGGGTTGGTGATGATCATGGCAGCCAGGACCACAAGCAAAGGCACGAGTGAGACCAAGCAGAGGCTATAAGGACCACAGGCTATCTAACTCCTGAAGCTCTAATAAAACTTGGGATTAAAGACAGACTTGAGGGACGCCTGGGTGGCTCAGTGGGTTAAGCAGCTGCCTTCGGCTCAGGGCATGGTCCCAGCATCCTGGGATCGAGGCCCACATCGGGCTCCTTGCTTGGTAGGGAGCCTGCTTCTCCCTCTGCCTCTGCCTGCCACTCTGTCTGCTTGTGCTCGCTGTCTCTCTCTCTCTCTAACAAATAAATAAATAAAATCTTAAAAAATAAAAAAGACAGGCTTGAGGGCAGTGTTTCTCAAAGCATGGCACTCTACTACATGGATCTGAATCACTTGGGATGCTTGTTAAAATGCAGATTCCAGGGCCACCCCAGGATCTAACAAGCAGGAAATCTCTGAGGACAATGCTCAGGCATCTGCCTTTCAACAAGCATCACTAGATAATTTTGCTGCTGATGCACAGTAATGCTTGAGGATCACTGAACTAAAGCAGCATTTCTCAATGATTACTGGCCATCAGAATCTTAGGAAGCTTGTTAAAAAGGGGTTCCTGAGCTCCACCCCTTCAGTAGTTCAAGATGGGGCCTAAGAATCTGGTTTCTAACATACTCCCAAGTGATGCTAATCCTGCTGATCCCCAGACCACACTTTGAGTAACAGACTCTAGTTTTTCATGAACCAGGCATAAATAAACTGCAGATAATAAATCATTACACCCAGAAGTTGAAAGTGATCTTCAGATTCATCCAGTTCAACTTCTTATCAGGTGGTTGAATTTCTTCCACAAAACCTCCACCAAGTGGTCAACCAGTTCTCTTGAATGTTCTACCAACAAAGATGAGCCAGTGATTTTCTACCACACTGGAGATGAGTCATTTACTTAGATCAGTCACCAGCTATTAACTGTGCAAGGCTCTATGTGAAGTGTTAAGGAAGATGCGTGAGTTTTCTCAAGGAGTCAACTCTCTTTTCTTGTTTTCAATTAAAAATATGTTGTTTTTGTGGAACTACTAAATTACACCATGGTTTGCTCTACACATTGAATAAGGAGAGATGAGACTCCTACATGAAATGCACAGAATTTACTTCTACTGATTTTTTCTTTTATTTGTTCCCATAGCTGGGCATGGAGCAGCATTATGAACTTGGACAGTATATAAGGAAAAGATATAGAAAATTTCTGAATGAGTCCTACAAACCTGAACAGGCAAGTTGGGGAGCCAAGCGTGGGAACCTATTACCATGAAAGAATTTAACATAATGTTGTATTTGTAAAAGTGCTTTTCCTGTTTCCTAAGAACTTACACAAGTCAGAGATCTTATTTACAAATGCACTCCTCTTTTTTTTTAAGATTGTGTTTATTCATGAGAGAATGAGAGCATGAGTGGGGGAAGGGGCAGAGGGAGAGGAGAAGCAGACTCTCCACCAAGCAGGGAGCCTGATGTGGGGCTCAATCCATGATCATGGGATCATGTTCTGGGCTGAAGACAGTCATTTAACTGACTGAGCCACCCGGGCACCCCAAATGTACTACTTTTTATACACATACTTTGTTCCTAAAAAATGTTTGAATATGACTTAAGTTCAAAATTTTATGGACACCTATGGCAAATACTTTGGCTTGGCAGGTACCTACCACTTAATTGGTCTTTTTGTGAATTCAGCTATTGACATAGCAGTTGGCATTCTCCTAATACTGTCTCTTCCATAGTAGACATTATGATCATGATGCTACCACAGTGTTTGCTAATGTTTTTGTGTGAGGGTCCTGGCCTCTCTCAGATGTACTCCTTGCTTCACAGGGAAGAACACACAGTCCCAATCAGTTGGAATCTCCTTTGATTTTCCCACTCTAGGTTTATATTCAAAGTACGGACGTTGATCGGACTTTGATGAGTGCTATGACAAACCTGGCAGGCCTATTTCCTCCAGAGGGTGTCAGCATCTGGAATCCCAGCCTCCCCTGGCAGCCCATCCCAGTGCACACACTCTCTCTTTCTGAAGATCGGGTGAGTATTCTGGAAAACCCGCCTGTTTGGCCTAGGAGGAGGAAGGCAGTTTGCCTCGTACTTGTGGGTTTGGAGGTCTGGACACTGCTTGGTCTGTGCAATCTTAATCCTTTTCTGTAAAGGTGCACAGGACATAGTAGGATATAGGAAGCCCCAGGCAAGAGAGAGTAGGAACAGAATAACAGAATTTCAGTTTGGACCTTTATCATCATTGTTTTGCCACCCCTTCAACAAATGGCAATATGGGGGCGCCTGGGTGGTACACTCAATTAAGCGGCCAACTCTTGGTTTCAGCTCTGGTCATAATCTCCCAGTTGTGCGATCAAGCCCCACATCGGGCTCTGTGTTCCACACTCAGCACCAAGTGTGCTTGAGTTTCTCTCTCCCTGTCCCTCTGCCCCTCTCTACCACATGCTCGCTCACTCTCTCTAAAATAAATAAATCTTATGGGATGCCTGGGTGGCTCAGTTGGTTAAAATAAATAAATCTTTTTTTTTTAAATGGCAGTTTGCCTCTCTCCTTCACATGTACATACACAGACACACACACACACACTTCCCCTTGTTCTACCTTCAATTCCCAGATTTTTGAGGGCATAGTCAGTGACCAGCACTTTGATATACATGTCATCATAGTTACCTTTCATAACAACCTTGAATGGACACTATTAATGTTCTCCTTTTATAGCCAGGGAAATATGTGCTCAGAGAGAAAAACAAAATAGGCCCAGTGCCACAAAGCTGGTAATCATCACCACTGGGACAAGAACAGGCTTATCTCATTCCAGAACCTGAAAAAAAGTATTTAAATCCTGGCACCTGGGGCACTCTCTATAACAAATCAGGATCCATGAGGGTAGGACACAGGCATCAGTACTTTTAAAATAGTCTCCCTAGGGGCGCCTGGGTGGCTCAGTTGGTTAAGCGGCTGCCTTCAGCTCAGGTCATGATCCTGGAGTCCTGGGATCGAGTCCCACATCGGGCTCCCAGCTCCACCGGGAGTCTTCTTCTCTGACCTTCTCCTCGCTCATGCTCTCTCTCACTGTCTCTCTCAAATAAATAAATAAATTAAAAAAAAAAAGAAAAAGTCTCCCTAAATGATTCTAGTGGACAGCCAAGTGTGAGAACCAGTACTGTAAACCAAGCTGCCTGAATGAGGCTATCTGGGAGAAACTCTCAAATTTATTTGTGCTGGGTGGGATGCAGCAAAAGCTCTTTAACATTTTCAGAGGAATTGCTTTTGGTTTTAAATATCATTAAATAACTCTAACTAATCTCCCAGGTGTGGAATTTAAGGCTATATGAAGGAGGGGCACCTGGGTGGCTCCATCAGTTGGGTGTCCGAATTGATTTGGGCTTGGGTCATGATCTCAGGGTTGTGAGATTGAGCCCTGCTTTGGGCTCTGTGCTGGGCATGGAGCCTGCTTTAGTTTCTCTCTCCTTCTCCCTCTGTATCTCCCCCTTCTAAAAAGTAAAAATTGGGGGCGCCTCGGTGGCTCAGTGGATTAAGCCTCTGCCTTAGGCTCAGGTCATGATCTCAGGGTCCTGGGATCGAGCCCCACATCGGGCTCTCTGCTCAGTGGGGAGCCTGCTTCCCTCTCTCTCTGCCTGCCTGTCTACTTGTGATCTTTCTGTCAAATAAATAAATAAATAAAATCTTAAAAAAAAATAAAAATAAAAAGTAAAAATTAAAGAAAAAAAAAGACTATGTGAAGGATATAGCTTGGGACAAAGAATCCGTCCTGATTCCCCTGCAGCCACTGTAAGCATGACCGTGTCCTCCCTTGGTAGCTGAGGCTTAGCATGACTTCTGCACTCAGACTGTTGCCCAGGGGCCCCCGGGGTAGGCTTCCATCCTCTTTGCCCTGCCAGTACTCCTAGACATTTGACTTAACTGTTGCATCTGATGACATAAGAATCTTTCCTAAATACTCCCAAATACTTTGTAGAAAACAGCCTGACCTCATCAACCTCACTCTAGGTAAATCTGCTCCAACCACTTTTTCTGATGTTTCCTGAAAAGCAAGATGATTCATTTGTACCTCTTTCCTCACAGAATCAAGAGAGAAGTATTATGATGATCTGTATTTTGGGGAGTTTGTGAATATTTTCTTCCAAAAGGAAAAAGAAATCACTTTTTTCTGCATAGACAGACACTGGACAGCAGCACCAAATTTAGCCAGTGTAGATCAAGGCAGATGTTTAACACTTAATCCTGAAAGATAGTAATTAAATTGGGTAGTAAAGAGATTATAGGAGCTATTAGAAGAGGAAAAGAGAGGGGTGTCTGGGTGGCTCAGTCGGTTAAGTGTCTGCCTTTGGGCCAGGTCGTGATCTCGGGGTTCTGGGATTGAGCCCCGTGTTGGGCTCCCTACTCAGCGAGAGCTGCTTCTCCCTCTGCATCCTGTTTGTGCACTTTTCTCTGTCTCTGTCAAATAAATAAATAAAATCTTGGGGGGGGGGAAGGAAAAGAAAAAAAGGAGAGTGAGGAAGAGAGAAGCAAGATTGTCCACTCATGGCTTCCAGCTATATCCTCACTAAGATAAAAACAGGTCTGACATTAACCAAGAAACCTGACAAACATCCATCCACGGTTATCCCCAGAGCTGTGCTAAGTGCTGTAGAGAAATATGAGGCCAGGTTTCTCCCTTCACTTATCATCCATCCGATGAACACAGATTTGCAAGGTTGACACATGTAGACCATGATACAAAGTGGTGGACAAGCTGCACCTGCTGGAGGAACTCACACAACGCCACCCCATGGCGCTTCCACAAGACAACCATTCGGGTCTTCACTGAGAGAGTAAGAGCTTGAACCAGACCTCGGAGGGGAAGGAAAGGAGAAGAAGGCAGCCCCCAAAGCATGGTAGTGGGTGACTATACAGAGGGCTTGCCTTGCTTCTTATTTAGAAGGAATGAAAATGTCTGACTCTGCTGGGCAGACAGGAGAATCTGAATACTTCAGGACAATTTGTGAAAACCTGGTTAAGAAATGGAAGAGCTTTTGTGAATTGCAAAATGCTGGTCAGATATTTAGGTGTTTAATCCCACTTATTTTCAGCCTCTTTCAATATGCGGGATGAGAAAATGAAAGTCTAGGAAGGTTGAGTAATTCACTAAAACCTAGACCTTTAAATGAAGAGTCCTGTGCGTTTTCCCTCCGCAGTACCGTTCCTTCTGTGGGAAAATGGGAAGGTCATGCAGGGAGATTGAGCTGCAAAGCAGCGCACATAAAAAGAACCTGTGCACATCCATTCTTCAGTACTGTGCACACATGATGAGCGGTGCTCCAAGGCATCTGTCTGACCACAGTTTGGAAGGAAAGGATACTGGAGCCTCACAGAATAAATATGGAAGCCATTGAGGAATGAGGAAATGAAGGTCTGAAACTAGATGGTAAATACTGAGAGGAAGGAAAGCAAAGTAAGGCAAAAGACACTGAATCAGGGAGCAACTTACTTTTATTTATTTATTTAGATTTTATTTATTTGAGAGAGCCTGAGCACAGGAGCATGGGGGAGGGGCAGACAGAGAGGAGAATCATACACCCTGCTGAGCAGGGAGCCTGATACAGGACTCGATCCCAGGACCCCAAGATCACAACCAAAGCTGAAGGAAACGCTTTGCTGACTGAGCCACCCAGAGGCCCCAGGAAGCAGCTTATTTTTAAAAAGTTTTCTGAGCAGCTACAAATAGGCCAGGCTCTGTTCTAGGCACTGACAACACAGCAATGGATAAGACAGACAAGATCCTGGCTGTCCTTGAGTTGATATTTTATAAGAAATAGATGATAAAGTAAAAAATAGTAATAATCTGAAATGGCAATGAGTTCCCCGAAGGAAGTAAAGCAAGATGTGATCATGGCTGGAGCTGAGTTAGAGAGCCTGGTGGGAGTGACTGGGGGGCAAGGTCTCAGGCAGGGAACAGTTCCCTAAGTCTGTGGGTTCAGGGACCACAACGAGGCCCAAGTGTTGCTGGAGAAGAATAAGAGGACAGACAGTAGCAGGAAAGCAGCGCAGGGATCTCTAGAGTTAACTTAGTTTGGATTTTATTCCAAGTAAAGTGAAAGCCAGTGAAGGTTATAAACTATAGAATGGCATGATCTAATTAATGCTTTAGAAAGATTGGTGTTTATAAAAAAGGGTTAGGTTAGCTGTGGGTGTGGAGAATGAACTGTAAAATGGAAAGAGTGGATGGATGCCCCCTGACCAAATACAAGGCTCGGGCATCAGTCAAAACACAGGTTATGATGGTTTGGACTGGGAGGGAACAATGAATTTGATGAAAGGAGTTTAGTTTGGATGTATTTTGAAAGTAAACAAGCAAAACTGATTAGTCTGTGAATCAGGATGATAAATTTTACCATTGGCCAAAGCAGACAGATTACAAAGGTGAAATGGTTAAAAATGAAGTTGACTTCAGTTTTGTACATGTTAAACTTGAGGAAAAAGAGTAACATCCAAGTAGTGGTGTCCACTAAGGGCTGGAAATATAGGGCCAGCCACAGATGAAAAGTCAGAGCAACAAAATAAGCTGAGGGACACCAACCTATAGATTATAGTCAAGACTATAGAAGACTGTCAAACTTAAGCTCATCCCTTTGTCCTCATAATGGGTTTTAAAGTACATTTTTCTATATATTTAGCATATGCCTTTATTTTGACCAGAACTTAAGTTAATGAGGGTTTAATCAGTCTCTTAAGATTCTTTCCAGAACCTCTTATTCATTTCTCTATACTTGGTGGGGGGGGAGGGGGTGTTGCAGGATGCCTTTGCACACACATGTGTATCTTGTGCTAGAAATGTAAGAGGTCCAGTAGGAAGCGAGATGATAGTTATATCAACATGGAAAACCAGAAAGTGTGAGTATTTACCAAGAATGCAGTCCTATTTAGGCAACTTCATGAAAGAAAAAGAAAAAAAAAAGCTTTTTGGTTCTGGGTGCATATCCTACTATTTAAGACCTCAGATCATTTATCTCTTTTCCTCAATTTTAGAATTTCCATTCAGCTCAAAACATATTTGAATCTTTTATTCAGGTCACTTTGTACCTAATGAGGCTTAAAATATGGCTGCAGTTTCTTTAGCAAAGTTCTTCTGACTAATAAAGAATTCATGTTCTTTCTTTTGTCTTCAGTTGCTATACCTGCCTTTCCGGGACTGCCCTCGTTTTAAAGAACTTAAGGAGGAGACTCTCAAATCGACAGAATTCCAGGAGAGGTTGCATCCTTATAAGGTTAGAAAATGTGTCATTTGGTGGGGTACAGGAAGGTGAGGAGGGCCAAGACAAGGATGAAGCCCCGGGTTCTAACAAGTGTGGGAGGAATGTGTCTGCCAGTGGCCACTTATAGCAGTGGGTTAAAACATTTAATGAGTGTCAGTCATCATTATCTGGTCCCTCCCCTGCGTGGGGCCACAAGCCAGTAAAGAAGCCAGTCCCTTTCTGATCCCATCCTCATGTGCCAGAAGGAACTAGATGAAAGTACATGGCTCGGTCAGAATAAATGCAAGTCTAAAATGATCTGCCTTAATGAGGCTGAGGGGCTGGGACATTGATTTCACATACAAAGGATAGTCTTTTTTATTTTATGTTTCTACTTTGCAAAATACCCCTTTTTAAGACTATGCAAAAGGTAGATATAATGCTTTGTATATTTAAAAATAAAATTTTAAATCTCTAATACATTTACATGGTTCACAAATTTTAAAAATATAAAAAGGATTACAGTGGAAAGTCTCTTAATGACCCCACAGGTAACTGGTGGCACCATTTTCTTATATAGTCTTGCAGTTTCTTTATGCATATGCAAATAAATATGAATATATTCTGGTAGTTTCCCCTTTGCTACACAAAAGGAGTATACTGTATTCACAGAGATGTATACCTTGGATTTTTTTAATTTAACAATATACCTTAGAAATATTACTCTATCTGTACATAAAGAGTTTCCTCATTTTTTATAATTGCATTTGAATTTGTGGACATAACCATACTTTTTTAACCAGTTTATACTGGTGGACAAGTGAGTTGTTTCTAATCAATTACACTCTATCTGAGCATCTTGTGCATCTACATAATTTCACAAGAATATCTGTGGAATGATATCCCAGAAGTAGAAATTCTGGGGAAATTTGAAATATTATCAAATTGCCCTCCAAAGAAATTATACTAATATCTGCCCCAATCACCAAAGCATAGGACTGCCTGTTCCTCTGTAGCCTTGCCAACAGTATATAGACAACTTCGGGGATTTTGCCAATCTGTAGGTAAAAAATGGTATCAATATTTCCTGTAGAGCTGGTTTGGTGTTTGCAAATTCTTTCAGTTTTTGTTTGTCCTGGAAGGATTTTATCTCTCCTTCTCTAAGCAAAGAGAGACCCTAAAAGTATTAGATCAGAAAGGAACAGAGACAATATACAGTAACAATCATCTTACAGGTAATACAATGGCACTAAATTCATATCTCTCAATAGTTACCCTGAATGTAAATGGGCTAAATGCCCCAATTAAAAGACACAGGATTTCAGAATGGATAAAAAAACAAAACCCATCAATATGCTGCCTACAAGAAACTCATTTTAGACCCGAAGACACCTCCAGATTGAACGTGAGGGGGTGGAAAACAATTTACCATGCTAGTGGACATCAGAAGAAAGCTGGGGTGGCAATCCTTATATCAGATCAATTAGATTTTAAGCCAAAGACTATAATAAGAGATGAGGAAGGACACTATATCATACTCAAAGGGTCTGTCCAACAAGAAGATTTAACAATTTTAAATATCTATGCCCCTAACATGGGAGCAGCCAACTATAGAAACCAATTAATAACAAAATCAAAGAAACACATTGACAAGAATACAATAATAGTAGGGGACTTTAACACTCCCCTCAATGAAATGGACAGATCATCCAAGCAAAAGATCAACAAGGAAATAAAGGTCTTAAATGACACACTGGACCAGATGGACATCACAGATATATTCAGAACATTTCATCCCAAAGCAACAGAATACACATTCTTCTCTAGTGCTCATGGAACATTCTCCAGAATAGATCACATCCTGGGTCATAAATCAGGTCTCAACCAGTATCAAAAGATTGGGATCATTCCCTGCATATTTTCAGACCACAATGCTCTGAAGCTAGAACTCAATCACAAGAGGAAATTTGAAAGAGCCCAAATACATGGAGACTCAACAGCATCCTTCTAAAGAATGAATGGGCCAATCAGGAAATTAAAGAAGAATTGAAAAAAATCATGGAAACAAAGGATAATGAAAACACAACGGTCCAAAATCTATGGGACACAGCAAAGGCAGTCCTGAGAGGAAAATATATAGCGATACAAGCCTTTCTCAAGAAACAGGAAAGGTCTCAAATACACAACCTAACCCTACACCTAAAGGAGCTTGAGAAAGAACAACAAAGAAAGCCTAAACCCAGCAGGAGAAGAGAAATAATAAAGATCAAAGCAGAAATCAATGAAATAGAAACCAAAAAAATAATAGAACAAATCAATGAAACTAGGAACTGGTTCTTTGAAAGAATTAATAAGATTGATAAACCCCTGGCCAGACTTATCCAAAAGAAAAGAGAAAGGACCCAAATAAATAAAATCATGAATGAAAGAGGAGAAATAACAACCAACACCAAAGAAATACAAACAATTATAAGAACATATTATAAGCAACTCTATGCCAACAAATTTGACAATCTGGAAGAAATGGATGCTTTCCTAGAGACATATAAACTGCCAAAACTGAACCGGGAAGAAATAGAAAACCTGAATAGGCCCATAACCAGTAAGGAGATTGAAACAGTCATCAAAAATCTCCAAACAAACAAAAGCCCAGGGCCAGATGGCTTCCCAGGGGAATTCTACCAAACATTTCAAGAAGAATTAATTCCTATTCTCCTGAAACTGTTCCAAAAAATAGAAATGGAAGGAAAACTTCCAAACTCATTTTATGAAGCCAGCATCACCTTGATCCCCAAACCAGACAAGGATACCATCAAAAAGAATTACAGACCAATATCCTTGATGAACACAGATGCAAAAATTCTCACCCAAATACTAGCCAATAGGATCCAACAGTACATTAAAAGGTTTATTCACCACGACCAAGTGGGATTTATTCCAGGGCAGCAAGGTTGGTTCAACATCCACAAATCAATCCATGTGATACAATACATTAACAAAAGAAAGAACAAGAACCATATGATACTCTCAACAGATGCTGAAAAAGCATTTGACAAAGTACAGCATGCTTTCCTCATCAAAAGTCTTCAAAGTTTAAGGATAGAGGGCCCACACCTCAATATTATCAAAGCCATCTATGAAAAACCCACTGCAAATATCATTCTCAATGGAGAAAAACTGAGAGCTTTTCCACTAAGGTCAGGAACATGGCAGGGATGTCCGTTATCACCACTGCTATTCAACAGAGTACTAGAAGTCCTAGCCTTAGCAATCAGACAACAAAAAGAAATTAAAGGCATCCAAATCAGCAAAGAAGAAGTCAAACTATCACTCTTTGCAGATGATATGATACTATATGTGGAAAACCTAAAAGGCTCCACTCCAAAACTGCTAGAGCTTGTATAGGAATTCAGTAAAGTATCAGGATATAAAATCAATGCACAGAAATCAGTTGCATTTCTTTACACCAACAAGACAGAAGAAAGAGAAATTAAGGAGTCAATGCCATTTACAATTACACCCAAAACCATAAGATACCTAGGAATAAACCTAACCAAAGAGGCAAAGAATCTATACTCAGAGAACTATAAAGTACTTATGAAAGAAATTGAGGAAGACACAAAGAAATGGAAAAATGTTCCATGCTCATGGATTGGAAGAATAAATATTGTGAAAATGTCTATGCTACCTAAAGCTATCTACACATTTAATGCAATGCCTCTCAAAATCCCATCCAATTTTTCAAAGAAATGGAACAAATAATCCTAAAATTTATATGGAACCAGAAAAGACCTCGAATAGCCAAAGGAATATTGAAAAAGAAAGCCAAAGTTGGTGGCATCACAATTCCAGACTTCAAGCTCTACTACAAAGCTGTCATCATCAAGACAGTATGGTACTGGCACAAAAACAGACACATAGATCAATGGAACAGAATAGAGAGCCCAGAAATAGACCCTCAACTCTATGGTCAACTAATCTTCAACAAAGCAGGAAAGAATATCCAATGGAAAAAAACAGCCTCTTCAACAAATGATGTTGGGAAAATTGGACAGCCACATGCAGAAAAATGAAATTGGACCGTTTCCTTATACCACACATGAAAATAGATTCAAAATGGATGAAGGACCTCAACGTGAGAAAGGAATCCATCAAAATCCTTGAGGAGAACACAGGCAGCAACCTCTTTGACCTCAGCCACAGCAACTTCTTCCTAGGAAAAACGCCAAAGGCAAGGGAAGCAAGGGAAAAAATGAACTATTGGGACTTCATCAAGATCAAAAGCTTTTGCACAGCAAAGGAAACAGTCAACAAAACCAAAAGACAACTGACAGAATGGGAGAAGATATTTGCAAACGACATATCAGATAAAGGGCTAGTATCCAAAATCTACAAAGAGCTTAGCAAACTCAACACCCAAAGAATAAATAATCCAATCAAGAAATGGGCAGAGGACATGAACAGACATTTCTGCAAAGAAGACATCCAGATGGCCAACAGACACATGAAAAAGTGCTCCACATCACTGGGCATCAGGGAAATACAAATCAAAACCACAATGAGATACCACCTCACACCAGTCAGAATGGCTAAAATGAACAAGTCAGGAAATGACAGATGCTGGCAAGGATGTGGAGAAAGGGGAACCCTCCTACACTGTTGATGAGAATGCAAGCTGGTGCAACCACTCTGGAAAACAGCATGGAGGTTCCTCAAAAAATTGAAAATAGAGCTACCTTATGACCCAGCAATTGCACTACTGGGTATTTACCCTAAAGATACAAACGTAGTGATCCGAAGGGGCACGTGCACCCGAATGTTTATAGCAGCAATGTCCACAATAGCCAAGTTATGGAAAGAACCTAGATGTCCATCAACAGATGAATGGATAAAGAAGAAGTGGTATACACACACACACACACACACACACACACACACACACACACACACACTGGAATGGAATACTATGCAGCCATCAAAAGAAATGAAATCTTGCCATTTGCGACGACATGGATGGAACTAGAGGGTATTATGCTTAGCGAAATAAGTCAATCAGAGAAAGACAACTATCATATGATCTCTCTGATATGAGGAAGTGGAGATGTAATGGGGGTGGGGGTTAAGGGGTTAGGAAAAGAATAAATGAAACAAGATGGGATTGGGAGGGAGACAAACCAAAAGGGACTCTTAATGTCATAAAACAAACTGAGAGGGGTGGAGGGAGGGGTGTTGGGAGAGGGTGGTAGGGTTACATTGTATGTTTAAATAAAAATTTAAAAAATTAATAAAAAAAAGAAAATTTTAAAAAATGGTATCACTATAGAAGCCTCCCCTCTAAAATCAGCAACAAGTCAAGGAAGCCCAGTACCATCACCATTAATAAAGCATTGTGCTATAGTATTTTTCTCTTAGGATGAATGAGTTTGGGATATCTTTATCTAGTTAAGTGCTTTTTGAATTTTCAGTTGTCTTCACATTCCTTGGCCATTTAGCTTCTGTATTATTGATTTTCTGTTTTCTATATATTTTAGGAGCTTTCTCTATGTATTTTGATTTTTTTTCCTGTGACATGAATGGAATGGTTTCTATTGTCTGCCTGTTGACATTGGTTATAGTGTTTTCGCCATGTTGTGGTCTTAAGTGTGCTGATGTATTCATATATGGTTTATATATTTGTAGTCATATTTAGAGAAGCTTTCCCCATTCCTATGTTTCAAAGGAAATCTGTAATGTTTTCTTCTAATTCCACTATATCTTCATTTTCGTGTGGATCCATTTATACTGGGGTTAGGCACAAAATTTGTATCCTGATTAAGTTTACCCATATTAACTAATCGTCCAATCACTATTTATTGAATAGTCCATCTCTTCCCTTTAAATATATTAAAATTCCCTCATGTATGTGGTCTGTTGCTGAAATTTTTATTCTATTCAATTATTCTTTTATTTTACTAGCCAAAACTACAATGTTGTACTTAGTAAGACTTTATACCTGCTTTAATATTTAAAAGGCTTGTACCCCTCATTCTCAACTTTTCTGAGTTTTCATGGCTCTATTTTTATTTTCTTTGTGAATTTTAGAATCAGCTTGTCTCAGTTCCAAAAATATATATTTATTTTTACTTTCTAGGGTTTTTACTGGGATCATATTGAATTTATAAATTAACTTGGAGAATTTGCAACTCTATGACATAGAGTGTTCCTTTCTAAGAACATGGTACATTTTCCTATTTGTTCTTCAAGAATTTTTTGTCCTGGGGCGCCTGGGTGGCTCAGTGGGTTAAAGCCTCTGCCTTCGGCTCAGGTCATGATCCCAGGGTCCTGGGATCCAGCCCTTCATAGGGCTCTCTGCTCAGCAGGGAGCCTGCCTCCTCCTCTCTCTCTCTCTGCCTGCCTCTCTGCCTATTTGTCTGTCAAATAAGTAAATAAAATCTTTAAAACAAAAAAAAAGAATTTTTTGTCCTAAGATTATAATATCTACAAATAACCTTGACTTACCTCTACTTTTCCAATATTTTTACCTCTGATTTCTTCTTCTTTTTTTAAGATTTTATTTACTTATTTGACAGAGAGAAAGACCACAAATAGGCAGAGAGGCAGGCAGAGAGAGAGGAAGGGAAGCAGGCTCCCTGCTGAGCAGAGAGTCCCATGTGGGGCTCAATCCCAGGACCCTGGGATTATGACCTGAGCCGAAGGCAGAGGCTTTAACCCCCTGAGCCACCCAGGCACCCCTGATTTCTTCTTCTTTTAAAAAAGATTTTTATTTATTTGACAGAGAGAGAGTGAGAGAGCACAAGTAGGGGAAGTGGCAGAAGGAGAGGGAAAAGCAGGCTCCCCGCTGAGCAGAGAGCCTGATGCGGGGGGACTCCATCCCAAGCCCCTGAGATCATGACCTGAGCCAAAGGCAGATGCTTAACCAACTGAGCCACCCAGGTGCTCCCTACCTCTGATTTCTTTTGTGTGTTTGCACTGGCCAGTACTTAGAGTACAGTAGGACATAAGAGCATCGACTCTGGGCATCCTCATCTTATTTTTTATTTTAGAAGTGTTTTTCTAGGAAGCATTCTGGCTTTAGGACCAAATAGAGATATTTGTACCAAGTTAAGGAACTAACCATCCTTCCTATTTTATTGATTGTTTTTACCAATACTTGTGTTTAATTTTTTGAAAAATCTTTTTAGCATCATTTAAATATAATCAAGGAGTGCCTGGGCAGCTTAGTTGGTTAAGTGTCTGACTCTTGACTTCAGCTCAGGTCATGATCTAAGGTCCTGGGATCAAACCCCACAAAGGGCTCCATGCTCAGCAGGAAGTCTCTTTCTCTCTCCCTCTCCCTCTGCCCCCTCTGTGCCACCCCCCCCCCACCATGCCCGTGAACGGTCTCCCTCTCTTGCAAATAAATAAATAAATCGTGTGTGTGTGTGTGTGTGTGTGTGTGTGTGTGTGTGTGTGTGTTATCAAGTTATTTTTCTCCTTGGATCAATTACTAAGATGAATTATATTCTTAGATTTGCACTAAGGAGCCATCTTTACATGTCTAGGCTCAAGCCCCTTTCTTCGGATATTGAATTATTTGTTAATATTTTACTCAGGGCTTTTGCATTCATATTCAAAGTACCATTGGACTACAGTTTTCTTTCCTGGCCAGTCTTTTTGTCAGTGTCAGTGTTGCACTTAGTTCATAAAAATGTTTTGGAAGTTTTCTGTTTTTTCCTTTCTCTACACTCTATAACAGTTGAAATAGCACTGGAATAATTTGCTCTTGAAAGTCTTGGTAGAATTTCTTTATAAAGTCATCTGGCCCTGGAGTTTTTGTTTCATTTGGCTTGGTTTGGGGATGGGGGGGGAGATCTTTAATATATTTATTTTATGGATATCTGTTTGGGTTAATATTGGCAAATTATATTTTCTTAACAAATTTATCCATCAAATAATACCTCCCACAAGGATTCCCAGAAATTGCTGCCAATTCATCAGGCAGATAGCTGAGTAGTGGGTCTCATGACCATGACAATCCAAGAATAATACAGAAGCTAGAGAAATGTTTACATCCCATCCAAATTTCAAATTTATAGCCAGATAGCAGGTCCAGTTTCTGTGGTATATTCCTGAGGTGCTCTGGACTAAGAAATGCTTTCCCTTCTTACCTTGACTTGTCATTTTTATGTGAGTTCTACTTCACCTACTTCCCCAAAAATTTTGAGGTAGTACACTTGGCCTGATTCCAGGACAACTCAGGAACACGTGGCAGTAAGCCAGCATGCACCCATACTTTTAATATAATCATGAAATGCTCAATTAGTGCTCATGAAATTGTTTGGGTTCATATTACCACAGCCGATGTTCCTGGTACACATTTATGTGAAGAATAGTGTTTTCAATGGGGGCGGATTTGCCCCACAGGGAACCCTGGCAATGTTTGGAGACACTTGCAGTTGTCACAACTGAGGGATTAGGGATGATGATAACCATCTGGTTGGCGAGAGGCCAGGTAGACAGGCAAACACCCTGCAAAGCCAGGGCACCCTCCACAACAAAATTATCCAGCCAAATAGCAGTAATGCTGAGACCGACTGACTCTAATGCAGAAATGTTTTCTCTGTCCATGTGTGTTTCAGGATTTTATAGAAACCCTGCCAACATTTACAGGATACCATACCCAGGACCTTTTTGGAATGTGGACTAAAGTCTATGACCCTTTATTTTGTGAGGTAAAAGAAAAAAATATCAAAGATTAACTTGTAGTCTGTTTTTTTTTTTTTTTACTTATGCCTATTTTGAAACAGATAAATACACTTTCTTACACTTTTTGGCAGATATATTATGCTTCCTTTGACATTGAAACATAATTCAAGACTTCTTTATATTAAATTGAAAACTCTAACTTTTTCTCTCATTATTTATGTTTTCACCTTTTTAAAAATTGCAGGCAAAATTGCTTTTCTTTTGTCTTGCCGTTTACTTATTTTTCAGTCCCTCAGGAATGCTGGGCTCCTGTCACAAATTTTAATGAAAAAAAGCAATGTTATTATATAGACAGAGAAAAAAAAAAGTACCTGATTTCTGGATATAAAAATAAGCAAGACAACTTTAAGCCAGCCTATTGAAATTGGTTTGTTGGGAATCTCTTCCTTGCTGTACATGCATATGAAATACTACATCAATTACCATTGGGGTTTTCAAGGTTACTTGGTATTTTTCACTCACTATGCACCATCTACTGGCCAAAAGGAGTACTCCATAATCCTGTTTTTCCCACCGGGTTTACTGAATCCTGGGGCAAAATTCTGACCACCCATAGGACTGATATCCACCTGTGGTCTTGAGATCATCATGAGGGCCCGGGAGCCAGCAACTACCTTCGTGGTTCCGTGTCAGTAACAAATGACACAGTTTGCCCCCTTCATAACAGAGTTTATTGACCTTCACATGACCTTCCTGATAGTTTCACTATATCATTAGCATCTGTTTCAAAGAAGGTTTATTAGCCTTATAAAAGACTCTTCAGGGGCACCTAGGTGGCTAGTCAGTTAAGCATCTGATGCTTGGTTTAGGCTCAGGTCATGATCTCAGGGTCATGAGCTGGAGCCCCATGTCCAGCTCTGTCCTGGGTGTAGAGCCTGCTTGGGATTCTCTCTTCCTCTTCCTCTTCTTCTTCCTCTACCCCTCCCTGCCCCAAATAAACAAATAAATCTTTAAAAAAAAAAAAAAGCCTTCAGTGGACACAAGAGCCCACAGTTTGGTTTAAGTCTTGATTTTTTTTTTCTTCCTTACTATGGGTTGATCTGAGCTGTTCTGTGATGTGGTCATGGTGCTCGATTTCCTCTTCACTTCTGTCCCACTTATTTCCTCACTAGACACTCCACTTTGATCTCTTTCAAGTACTCTCTCTCAATCCTACCTTTGAATCTGGGGGATTCTTAATGAACTTTTCATAGCAAGTAATAGATGTTGGCAGGAAGTCTACACCAGTCCTGCTATCCAGCTTATTCATCCATTTAATACATATTCACCAAAAGCCTACTGTGTGTATGGTTCACGTTCCCCAGGAGTCAGTAAACTGGAAGCTGATGGGAGTAGAGGGTCTGGTACTGTAGGCTCCAGAAATATATTGCCTCTCCCAGCTGTTCTCTCAGGTTTAACAGAAATATCATCTAACCCTGTCAGTGTTACCTTCCCCACAGGTTCATAGATTTCTAAACCCTTCATAAAGGAATGTGGCATATTCTTGCCTTCCCTTACCCTTACTCTGCAAAAGAGGAATCCTCCTTTGGACCCAGAGTTCAACCAAAAGCTATGGATTTCATAGGAGGGCGCAAATCAGTCTCTGTGAATTTCCCTTCTGAAAATCAATACCACTACTTATGACAAAGTAAAGTTTTCCTAGAGAGAAATGGCTGGATAAGAAAGGCTAGACCCAGCAGTTCTTAAGGGGCAAAGAGGACAAAAGAGTCAACAAATAAAAATACACATTTTCTTCCCTTTTTCTTTGCTACAGAGTATTCACAATTTCACTTTACCCTCTTGGGCCACAGAGGACACCATGATTAAATTGAAAGAATTATCAGAATTGTCTATCCTGTCCATCTATGGAATTCACAAGCAGAAAGAGAAATCTAGACTACAGGGGGGTAAGTATATAAAAAAATGAAAGGACTATACTAGATTTGTGGCTGAGTGATTGGGGTCCGAGTGTTGTCCCACCAGCAATCCGCTATGTGACCTTGGACTAGGCACTTCATCACTCCCGCACTAGTTTCCGTTCTGCAAAATGGGGATAATAATGATACCTCCTCACAGGTAGTAAGGATTAAAATAAATGTATAGGGACGCCTGGGTGGCTCAGTTGATTAAGCGGCTGCCTTCGGCTCAGGTCAGGATCCCAGCGTCCTGGGATCGAGTCCCACATTGGGCTCCTTGCTTGGCAGGAAGCCTGCTTCTCCCTCTGCCTCTGCCTGCCTCTCTCTGCTTGTGCTCGCTCTCTCTCTCTCTCTCTCTAACTAATAAATAAAATCTTTAAAAAAATAAAATAAAATAAATGTATATATTCAAAAAGTTTGGGACAAACAGTACCTGGTACTTAATACACTGCCAATAAACACTATGTGTTTTTATAGTCATTAATATTGCCTACTCCGAGCCTTGGTTTACCCATCTGGAAATGAAAGCTTTGCCCTAAAGCTAAATGATAATTTCATATTTTCCAAATCAAACAATGAAGGATTTTGTATCTAAGCCCATGAAAAGCAATTGCATCTGGTGGCCTATAGGATGAATTTTTCAAGTGGGAAGTATGATAAAAAGGGGCCTGTTTTCCTGAGGTCCTTGGTGGTAGCCATTGTTAAAGTTAATAAAACATATTTTCCAGACTAATTATGTTACATAGATTAATACATATTTCAATTGACAAATTAATGACACAGCTTAAATTTTTCCATTGGTGTTAAAGGCATTTATTTCTCAGTGATGCCTCCTTTTAGCTGTATTTGGCCTTTCCTAGCATAGGACATCCTATCAGAATAAAAGTAGACCCAGGCAAGAGGCTGCCAAGCCCTTATAATCAGGATAGCTGGGTGGAAGAAAGAAGGTAGAGCCAGGACAGCAAGAGATGCTGATGCCTCTGAGGTCAATTGGGCAGCAGGCCAAAACACTAAAGAGGGTGTCAGATGTAGGTGTTAATGTATACCTTAAAAGTGAGGTGGGAGAGCAAGAGGAGGTCCATTATGTCAGGTTGACAGTGAAGAAATTCTAAGCCACAGGAGGTGTTCCAAGTAATAGACTCTAGACAGTTTGAGAAAAACAGAGCAATCCCGTCAAGACTCCAACCATCGCCAGACCCCATTTGCCGTGGGGCCAGGTCCAGTTCAGCAGGGCCCCAGGAGAAGACTTAGAGTCAAGGCATCCTGGCTGTTGGGCCAGACTGGGCAGATGTTCAGTCAGGGCTGTGTGTAGGGACCTGGCCCAGGTAGCAGCCCCGTCTAATGTGCAAACAAGGAAGGAGTCAGAGGGTGGACGTTGGGCCCCACTGGCTACACATACACTGGGTCTTACTCCTGAACCACCAGGTACCAGGGGTAGGACCCAATCCCAAGTCACATCAGTGATGGAGACAGGGCTCTTGACTGAGTTCTCCCAAACTAGTCACAATGGGCTGAGGTGTTCAGCCCCTCACTGCTTAACATGCAGGCCAGGGAGCAGCAGCAGCAACAGCATCAGCAAGCCTCTGGTTGGAAATGCAGATTCTCAGGCCCCACCCCAGACCGGCTGGATCAGAATCTGCCTTCTCCTGAAATCCCTGAGCACCTCATGAAATACGAAAGTTCAGAAGCACTTCTCTCAATGCAAGAAATGCTGAAGAAATGGGCAGGGAAAGCCAGACAGAAACTGAGAATAGTCTAATAATAGATGCAGGCATCTGTATAGGGAGAAAAACTGGGGGTTTTCCTCACAGTTTATTCACGTTTCTTCTTGTTTTCCTTTGACTGCTCGACATGGCATTTCAGGGAGGTCACTTCCCCCCTCAATCCGGGTGTCCTTTCTAATGAACACATTAAACTAGATCCTGTCTGTTAAGAGTCCTTCCCTCAGGTGTTCTTTCGGTTTCGGACTTCAAAGGCTGGTATTGGTGTGAATGCACCTGTCCTGTTTTCTGGAGAAGTCTAGGCTATTGGCTGGCCAGGAAATTGTTTCCTGTCAAAACCCGAGTTCAGCCTATTGTTTGAATCTGGCTAGGCAAGGGAGATTTGTCAGCTGCGTGCTTGTTGGATGATGAAGCAGCTAAACACAATCCTATGGAGAAAACATGTATTGTCTGGGAGACACAGAGTCATACAGGAATACCAGGACTTTGGCATCTTCCAATCTTTGCCGAAACTTTTGTTCCAACAGTTGGTTTTAGGGATGCCACAATTTGGTACTCTGTACTCCTCTACCCACCTCCTTCTACACACACACACACACACACACCATAAAAATTCCTAAGATTTGTTTAGGAATTTTGGATATATGGGTGGTCATATCTGTATTAACACAAACATCTCATTGCTCTATGCTGCAGGTTGGTGTAAGCTAGAGCCTGCAAACCAAATCCAGCCTCTGCCTATTTTTTATAAGTAAAATGTGACTGAAACTCAGCCACACTCATTAGGTAGTGCCATGGCTGTTTGGGGGCTTCCCCCTGAGAGGGAACAGTTATGGCCAACCATAGGGTCCCAGAACCTAAAACATTGACTGTGTGGTCCTTTACAGAAAGTATGCCACCCCCTACTATAGCTCAAGAGTGTGGGAAGGGAAGTTTGTGTCTTCCACTCATGATACTTTGTCAAGTGTAGCAGTCAACAGATGATGCAACAGGGAACTCAGAAGCTAGCCTGTGCTACAAGGTAGCCTAAGGATTAAGAGATGCTGGGTTCAGAGAAGTTCAGCCCCTCTGGCACATGGTGTGGAATCTTGAACAAGTTGCTGAATGTCTCTGAACCTCAGTGTCCCCTCCCATGAACACAATCATTGGCATGCCAGAGCCTGGGGGAAACTGTGCTGGTTACCCCTAGGTTCTTCTGGGACGAGATGGACAATCACCCCAGAACCAAGAGCTGGTATCATATTCCATCATCGACACCAAAGGCTGCTGCAAAGGCACCTGTCGAAGTCAGGTTGCTGATAGGTGATGGTATTGTCCCTAGAGGATGCTGAGAAAACCACCTTCTCTAAAGCACAGTGATATAGACTTGTTGGAGATGTGGCTTCCAGCTTCTTCCATTCCTAGTCGGGGGTGTCCAGAATCTACAGAGACAGCAGACTGCCTCCCTTCCTAATTAGCACTTTATGGTGCCTCTTGGTAGGCAGATGAATAAACAGTCTCTTTGTACTATTTTATGAGCTTTTTGAGGGCAGGCATCTGATTCACCTAGCATAGCATCTGACCTGTGGTAGCTGCTCAGTATGTTCGCTGAGTGGACCAGAGAGTCTGGAATGACAGTCTGTTAACATCAACGCCCTGCTCTTTATAGAAACAAACTCGTCATTCTGGAGCCAGAAGAGTACACGTGTAGTAAAGAAACCACCCCGGGGGTGGGGGAGGGGTGGCGCAGTCGGTTGAGTACAGTTCTTGGTTTTGGCTCAGGTCGTCATCTCCGGGTCATGGGATCGAGCCCCACATCAGGTTCCACGTTCAAGGTAGAGTCTGTTTCAGACTCTCTCTCTCTCCTTCTTCCTCTGCCCCTCCTTCCTGTGCTCTCTCTGTCTCTCTCTCTCTCTCTCTCTCTCAAATAAATTAATAAATCTTTAAAAAACACCAGAGATATAAGGAATCTTCTGGTGATGGTTGTGGAAATCCTTGGGGCACCATGTCCTCAAGCCAGGACCTAGCACCCCAAGATACCCTCAGCCTTCAGCATCTGCCAAGAGGATGGAGACTCAGAGTGGTGTTCCTGGTGAAGAACAACAAATAATGAGGGCAAGAGCTCTCTTCTAGGGAGCCCTCAGATGGAAGATGCTGGCTGCCCTCTAATAGTGATCCCCAGGGGGACCAGGAGAAATGGTCCACAGAAAATAGTCCATTACCATTACCAAACATCCAGAGAGCTGCTTTCTCCCATGGCCTCCTACAGGTTTGACTACCTCAGAGTAGTCAAAGAGGGATGCCAAGTGTACAGAGTAGTGCAAGAGGGATGAAGACAAAGTAGATTGTCTACAAAGTAAATGCCAGGCTGTCATTTCAGGGCTGCCCTAGAGAAAAGCTCCAGCTAGCAACTGTCTGAAAAATGCCATTTGCAATTCCTTCCTTGTTCCTCAACCTCCTTTCTCAAGTTTTGACAAAATCTGGGGATAGTAAGGTCCTCGTGTGCCAATCCAACTCTCCTTGCCCAGCCTGTATATGAGTCACTGTATGTGGTTGGGCCTCAGCTTTCTCACTATAAATGGGGAACAGAAGTCAGAATTCAGTAAAATAACATAAAGCACACAGTAGGTGCTCAACCAGAGTTCTTTCTTTTCCTCTCAAGTCCTGAGACTCATGGAAGGGAGAATCGCAAAGTAGGAATTAACAAAATGTTTAAGCCCATGTTTGGTTCAGCTCCTTTGTTGGTCTGTCTTTTTGAAGGTGTCCTGGTCCGTGAGATCCTCAAACACATGAAGAGTGCAACTCAGCCATCGAAACACAGAAAACTTGTCATGTATTCCGCAGTAAGTGTTTTCACCTCCACTCAACAGCCATCCGTTCGGGCAGTGATCTCTTTAAGGAGGGAGCCTCATTTTCTTCATCATCACCTCCCTCTTGCCCAGTAGATGGTAGACATTTTAGATATTGATTCTTCACCTCTCCTAAATATGTGTCTATATGACTACCTGTATGGTTGGCATTTTAAATTTTTTTTAATTTTAATTTTAAAATCCAATACATAATTCTGGCCCTTGAGGAGTTTATGATCTAGGACTGACAAGAAGACATAAACACCATACAAAGCAGTATAGCGCAAGCAAGTGCCTTGGTGGCATGGAGAAGGGAAGCATCATTTCTGTTCCAAATTAAAAGCAGAGCAGGAACGGGATGCGGTAATGAATGGGATGCGGGCAAGGAGTAGGATGTGGAGGGAAACCACAGGTGAAGGCCATGTTTCAAGCCTCCAGGCCTGGAAGGAGGGTGGGGCCATTAACCGCGGTGCTCTTGGGCCGGGGGATGTATCGATTTAGACAGCTGGGTTTGAAATGCCAGGGGGTGTCCAAATAGAAACTCCAAGAGGCAAAGGGACTAGAAGAGAGAAGGGAGGAAGAGAGCTGCAACATGAAATTAGAACTACATTGGATGCAGAAAGAAGACTCAATCTTAGGAGCAGGAGCCAGGGAGAGAGGCACTGTTCAGGGAGTTGGTGGCAGGGCGGGGATTCAAGGGGTGCATTGAGCACTGAAATGGCTGACCATGGAGTCTGCCATGAGCAGGGAATCAGGACACACAGTATGGGAACTCAGCTTCCCACCCACTTCTCTATGACAGAGGGTTTCTCAGATGTGATTTGGCTGGAGAAAGCCATGTTTTCATTCTGCAAGAAGATGGAAGAGGTGACTCCAGATACAAGGAAGTCTGTTTATCATCAAAGGTTCTGAGTGGTGTAAGACAAAAGCTCATGGACGGAACAGAATGTAGTCCTTCCTGGAGAGGGGCTTCCTGAAACCAGTCCATTCTGCCAGTTTCTTTAGTTTCTCATCTGGTTTCCCATTCTAACTGCTGTGACTTCTGGCAAGTTATAATTCCATAACTAGTTCTTTGTGCAGGAAATCAGTTCTAAGTCCTTTTTATATGTGTACACTGCCATATAGTTTAGGCACCCAAATGCTCTGCCTATTTTGTAGATACAGATGCTGAGGACTTTCAAAGATTATCAAGTTAATTAGTGGCAAAACTGAGACTGAAAACCAGCCCCCTGTGCCCTCCAGCCACTCTGGGATAAATAATTAACAATTACTTTTGAGCTATGCCCTCTATTTCCTTACATTTTGACCTCTCTAACATTTATAACCTTGTATATTCTTCCCCAACTTTACTTTTTTAAGACTTTTTTATTCATTTATTTGAGAGAGAGAGCCCAAGCAGGGGGAGAGGCAGAGGGAAAAGCAGACTTCCCACTGAGCAAGGAGCCTAACACGGGATTGAATCCCAGGACGCTGGGATCATGACCTGAGCTAAAGGCAGACGCTTAAATGACTGAGCCACCCAGGCGTCCCTCTTCCCCAACTTTAAAATCACAGATTATTCTAATCTGCAGAAGAAATATAATCTAGCATTAATATGTTCCAAATTGTTTTAAAATTTAATGAAAATCAATGAAACAAGCTAGAAAAGAGATGTTCCACTGGGGAAAAGCATGGTACAAAACCTGAACACCAGACTCAAATTTACTTTCTTCCATTTTGGGGTTATATGACATTAAGTAAGTTACTTAATTTATCTGGGCCTATTTGTTCATCTTTTTTTTTTTAAGTTTTCATTTATTTATTTTACAGAGAAAGAGATAGAGAACACAAGCAGGGGGAGTGGTAGAGAGAGAAGCAGGCCCCCCGCTGAGCAGAGAGCCCGATGTGGGGCTCTGATCCCAGGACTCTGGGATCATGACCTGAGCCAAAGGCAGACGCTTAATGACTGAGCCACCCAGGCGCCCCTTGTTTGTCCATCTTTTTAATGGGAATAATGTACTGCCTAGCAGACAACAGATGCTCCACCAAAATTAGCCCTTCCCCTCTCTACCATGGGGGTATGGCAAATTTAAGTGATTCAGAAACCATCATGGTTCTCTACAAGTGCTTAGTACCACCTGTGGAATGTACATCTGAACCAAAGGTAAAGATGGAAAATGATTTGTTTCAAATTCCCCACAGCATGACACTACCGTGAGTGGCCTACAGATGGCACTAGATGTTTACAATGGAATCCTTCCTCCCTATGCTTCATGCCACATAATGGAATTGTATCTTGAGAAGGGGTAAGTATCTGAGGTGTTTTTCACACTTAATACCACTGGACCCCAGGGTTGTTTATTATTATTATTATTATTATTATTATTATTATTATTTTGTTGTATTGTATTAAATATTTTCTTAGAATATTTAATTTTCAATTAAGTACATAAAAAATATAAGTACCTAAAAAATCATATACTATGCAAAATAATTCCCTAAGTTAAAAATATTGCTATTTTTCCACTTTCAAATTTCATGAAACAATTTTATCCAAAGTCTTTGTATGCATCTTTACTTGTGTCTTCATCAGTAGAGCCAATTTTGAGTTCTCTAAAGCTGTTTCACAGATATATTAACAGGGGCGCCTGGGTGGTTCAGTCCATCAAGCATCTACCTTAGGCTCAGGTCATCCCAGGGTCCTAGAATTGACCCCCACAACTGGCTCCTTGCTCAGTGGGAAACTGCTTCTCCCTCTCCTCCCTGCTTGTGCTCTGTCTCTTGCTATCTCTGTCACTGTCTCTTTCTCTCTATATCAAATAAATAAATAAAATCTTTTTTAAAAAACAGATATATTAACTAATAAGGGTAATTTTGGCTGCTGTGCAAATGAACCTCAGATTCTCAGAGGCTTATCCCAATGGACATTTCTTTCTCACTCATCTAATACTCCAGCAGTGATATTGGTGGTTGGTTGCAGCACCTGGCTGGCTCAGTCAGTTAAGTGTCAACTCTTGATTTTTTTTTAAAGATTTTATTTACTTATTTGACAGAGAGAGATCACAAGTAGGCAGAGAGGCAGGCAGAGAGAGAGGAAGGGAAGCAGGCTCCCTGCTGAGCAGAGAGCCGGATGCGGGGCTTGATCCTAGGACCCTGGGATCATGACCTGAGCTGAAGGCAGAGGCTTTAACCCACTGAGCCACCCAGGTGCCCCTCAACTCTTGATTTTGGCTGAGGTCATGATCTCAGGGTCATGATCTTAGAGTCATGAGATCGAGCCACACCTCAAACTCAGCACTGGGCATGGAATCTGCTTAAGATTCTCTGTTTTCCTTTCCTCCTCTCCCTTTCCCCCTAAAAAAAAAGAAAGAGAGAGGCCATTAGGAGGTGACTCAATCATACTGTGATTTGGGGACCCAGGGTTCTATCTTTTTAAGACCTATAGGTACACTAGTGATTCCTCTTAGATGGATTTGGGCAAAGTAAATTGCAAGGGTTCACCATTTTAAATGCCATTAAGAACATTCATGACTCAGGAGATGTCAAAATATCAATATTAACAGAAGTTTGGAGGAAGTTGATTCCAAAGCCCTCACGGATGACTTAGAGGGATTTAAGACTTAAGTGCAGATGTGGTAGAAATAGCGAGAGAACTAGAATTAGAAGCAGAGCCTGAAGATGGGTCTAGACTGCAGCAATCTCATGACCAAACTATGGGTGAGGAGTTGCTTCTTATGAATGGGCAAAGAAGGTGGTTTCTTGAGATGGAAACTACGCCTGGTGAAGATGCTGGGAACATTGTTGAAATGACAAAGGAATGAGAATATCACATAAACTCAGTTGATGAAGCAGCAGCAGGGTTTGAGGGCACTTACTCTAATTTTGAAAGAAGTTTTACTATAGGTAAAATGCTCACAAACAGCATCACATGCTGCAGAGAGATGGTTGGTAAAAGGAAGGGTCAATCAATGTGGCAGACTTCACTGTTGCCTTGTTTTAAGAGATTGTCACAGTCACCCCAGCCTTTGGCAACCACCACCCTACAGTCAGCGGCCATCAACACTGAGGCAAGACCCTCTACCAGCAAAAAGATTACAACTCGATGCAATCTCAGATGATGGTTAGCATTTTTTTAGCAATAAAATATTCTTAGGGGTGCCTGGTTGGCTCAGTGGGTTAAGGCCTCTGCCTTCGGCTCAGGTCATGATCCCAGGGTCCTAGGATAGAGCCCCGCATCAGGCTCTCCGCTCAGCGGGAAGCCTGCCTCTCTGCCTACCTGTGATCTCTGTCTGTTAAATAAATAAATACAATCTTTAAAAAAATAAAATAAAAATAAAGTATTCTTAATTAACTTATACACATTTTTTAGGTGTAATGCTATTGCACACTTAATACACTACAGTATAGTATAAACATAACTTTTGTATGCACTGGGAAACCAGATAATTGATTTGATTCACTGTATTATGATATTTGCTTTATTGTGGTGGTCTGAAACCAAACCCACAATATCTCCAAGGAATGCATCTAGTCACTTGGTCTCACCTACATGCAAAGGAGTCTGGGAAATGTAGTCCCTTTTCAGCCATAACTTTAGTATGTGGAAAGAGAATCATGAATTTTGATCAACTATTAGTCATCTTTGCCATATCACCTTGAGATAAAAGATGCTGTCACTGGGAAAATCATTCCAGGGTATAAGTAGTCATTCACATAATACTGGGAAGTTTTTAAAAACATATCTCTAGGGATGCCTGGATGGCTCAGTCTGTTAAATGGCTGCCTTTGGCTCAGGTCATGATCCCAGGGTCTTGGGACTGAGTCCCACATCAGGCTCCTTGCTTGGCAGTGGGGAGCCTGCTTCTCCCTCTGCCTGTGCTCCCCCTGTTCATGCTCCCTCCCTCCCTCCCTCTCTCTCTGACAAATAAGTAGATAAATCATATATATATAT